>PVKA01011449.1:0-60913 GCA_004027165.1 Ctenomys sociabilis
AAAAAAAAAAAAAAAAAAAAAAAAAAAAAAGCCACCAGGTAAATATCATGACAAACATAAGTCAGCACATTGCAATCATAACCATCAATGTAAATGGACTGAATTCTCCAATTAAGAGAATTAGACTGGCACAGTGGATTAGGAAACAAAATTCAACAATATGCTGTATACAAGAAACACACTTAACTCAAAAGGACATTCATAGGCTCAAAGTCAAAGGATGGAAAACAATACTACATGCTGCAGAACCTCACAAAAAATTAGGAATAGCAATTCTGTTCTCAGACAGTCTCAACTTCAAACCAACAATGATCAAATGACACAAAGAAGGCCACTATGTGTTCCACCCAATCACAGCTGAATACACATTTTTTTCAGCCGCACATGGGTCATTTTCCAAAATAAACCACATACTACTCCAGCAGAGGTCATGCCGAAGTATATGCAAGAAAATAGAAATTTTCCCATGCATACTATCGGACAACAATGCAATGAAACTGGAAACAATCAAAAAAAGGAACAAGAAAAAACCACTAAATAAATGGAACCTAAACAACACCCTACTCAGCAAGAAATGGGTTGCAGAAAAAATTCAACAAGAAATTCAAAAATATCTACAATTCAATAAAAATTCAAGTAAAAGTTACAGGAATTTATGGGATGCGATGAAAGCAGTTCTTAGAGGGAAAATCATAGCTATGAACTCAAGCATTAGAAAAACAGAAAGGAAACAAATTAGCACCCTAATGTTGCAACTCCCACAACTAGAAAAAGAAGAGCCAAGCAAACCCAGAGCGTAAAGACGGGAAGAAATCATAAAGATTAGAGCAGATATTAATTCATTGAGATGAAGAAAACAGCTCAAAGAATCCACAAATCAAAAAGTTGGATCTTTGAAAAACTAAAAAAAGTTTTTGATAAGCCTCTTGCCAACCTCATCAAAAAGAGGTAAAAGAAAATTCAAGTACAAGCGACAAGGAATGAAAAGGGTGAAATCACCACAGACCCAGTGGAAATTCAGAAGATTATCAATAGTTACTTCGATACTCTTTATGCTCACAGAATAGAAGACACAGAAGAAATGGACAGATTCCTCAAAAGGTACAAATTACCAAAACTGAATCAAGAAGATATAACAACTCTCAATAAGCCATAACAGCCAGCGAAATACGAAATGTAATAAAAAGCCTACCGACAAAGAAAAGTCCAGGTCCTGATGTTTTCACAGCTGAATTCTACAAGAAATTTATACAAGATATAATCCCCACACTCCACAAACTCTTCAATAAAACTGAAAAGGAAACCGTCCTTAAAAAATAATTTCTGGAGGCAACTATAATACTGATTCCAAAACCAGGGAAAGGCACAACCAAAAAGGAGAACTACAGGCCAATCTCCCTCATGAACATAGATGCAAAAATACTCAACAAAATCCTGGCAAATAGAATACAGCAAATCATCAAGGAGATCATACACCATGACCAGGTAGGATTCATCCCAGGAATTAAAGGATGGTTCAATATTTGAAAATCTATAAATGTAATACACTATATTAATAGACTGAAATCTAAAAACCACATGATCATCTCAATTGATGCAGAGAAAGCCTTTGAAAAAGTCCAATACTCATTCATGTTCAAAGTCCTACAGAAAACTGGAATAGATGGACTCTACCTTAACTTCATAGAAGCCATCTATGACAACTCAAAAGCTCATATAATCCTAAATGGGGAAAAGTTGAAATCTTTTACTCTTAAATCAGGTACAAGACAAGGATGTCCTCTATCACCCCTCCTATTCAATATAGTGTTGGAATCCTTAGCAACAGCCATTAGAAAAGAGGGAGAAATAAAGGGAATAAGAATAGGTAAAGAAGAATTTAAATTATGGCTATTTGCAGATGACATCATACTTTACATGGAAGACCGCAAAAATTCCACCAAGAAACTACAAGAACTGATAGTAAAATTCAGTACCATAGCAGGACACAAAATCAGTACTCAACAGTCAATAGCATTCCTCTACACAGATAACAAGCACACTGAAAGGGAAACTATAGAAACAATAACTTTTACAATAGCACCACGGAAAATGAAATACCTTGGAATTCACTTAACCAAGGAAGTCAAAGGTCTTTTCATGGAAAATTACAACACCCTAAGAAAAGAGATTATAGAGGATTTCAGAAAATGGGAAGATAATCAATGCTCCTGGATAGGAAGAACCAACATCGTGAAGATGGCCATACTCCCAAAATTGCTGTACAGATTTTATCCAATCCCTGTCAAACTGCCTCCAACATACCTCCCAGACCCAGAGAAATCATTCCTAAAATTCATCTGGAACCACAAACAACCTAGAATAGCAAAGGCAATCTTGGCCAATAAAGATAAGGTATCACAATTCCTGACTTGAAATTATACTACAAAGCCACTGTGATAAAATTAACATAGTATTGGGAACAAAATAGACCTGAGGATAAGTGGAATAGATTAGAAGATGCAGAGGCATCAACAATCACACTCAGCCATCTGATCTTCAACAAAGGGGCTAAACAACCTTACTGGAAGAAAGGTAGCCTCTTTAACAAATGGTGCTGGAAAACATGGCTTTCTACATGCTGAAAACTAAAACTTGACCCAGCTCTATCACCATGTACTAAGTTAAAGTCAAAATGGATTAAAGATCTAAACATTAAAGCAGAAACAATCTCCTGGAAGAGAAAGTAGGAGGAACTCTTGAAGACATAGCAGTAGGTAAAGAATTCGTGAACAAATATATATTCACACGGGAAGCACTTGAAAGAATCAACAACTGGGATCAACTCTTCCTGAGGAGCTTCTGTGTATCAAAAGAAATTGTCGCCAAAGTGAAAAGAACACCACAAATTTTGAAAAAATCCTAACTAATAAGCAATCAGACAGAGGTCTACTGTCTAGAATATATAAAGAACTAAAATACAAGAGGGCCCTCAAATTTAAAGGCCCAGTTCAGAAATGGGCATCTGAGATGAATACACACTTCTTAGAGGATGAAATTAAAGAAGTGAATAAGTACATGAAGAAATGCTCCACATTGCTAGTCATCTGTGAAATGCAAATAAAAACAAAACTGAGATATCATCTCACTCCAGAAAGAATGACTATCATAAGGAAATCAACCTACAACAAATGTTGGAGCGGTTGTGGGGAAAAAGGGAACATTTCTCCACTGCTGGTGGGAATATAGACTAGTACAACCATTGTGGAGCTCAGTGTGGAGACTCCTCAAAAGAATAGGACTGGAAATCCCATTCAAACTGTGAAATGCAAATAAAAATTCCCCCTACTGGGAACTTTCCCAAAGGAACTGAAAACATTGGATGATAGTGACATATGTGTACCTATGTTTACAGCAGTGCAATGTGTGATAGCAAAATCTTGGAAACCACCAAGATGTCCATCACATGAGGAATGGTTGAAAAAGATGTGGTATTTCTATATAATGGATTATTACTCAGCCGTTAAGAAGGATAAGTTTGAAGCATTTATACTGAAGTGGATGCCACTTGAACATATACTCATGAGTGAAATAAACCAGACACACATGTTTTAATATCATATAATCTCCCTAGTATAAGAAGCAAAAAGCAGAAATACAAATGGAAATGTACAACAACTACAATCAATTGAGTCAGATAAGGAAAAGTGAATGGCATATGTTGCAGGATACTAATCAGCTTTTCTTCTGGATGGTTAACAACCTAAGTTCACAAATCAGAATTGGAGAAATAGAAGAGCCACAAGGCCAGCCAACACTTTGGTCCTAGCCTTTCAAGGTCAGTGAAAACTCAGGACATAGGAGAACCTGTACTGTAACATCATGAAACTCAGTTTGAGCCCCAAATTTTCTGAACAAGGAGATGATGGAGCCACAGAGGAAAGAGATCGAAGTTCTACAGTGTGCCTGGGGAGAGTCACATGGAGAGAAAACTTTCTCTCAGGCTCTCACAGAGAGCAAACTGGTCAAGCATTGGCAGTGACTCATCCACATGGATGACACAGACAAAGGATCTACAGAATAAGGTACAGGACTACAAGATAAACCCTGAGCGGAATTCACTGACCTCATTAGAAACAAAAAGTACATGTGTTGGTGTATAAGTCTTGCTCTATCTAGGTCTTAACCATCCAGCAGAAATGTATAAAAATGAAGTATACATCATGGGGCCATAATATTAATTTGAGCTGTAAATGGCTATAGTTGACAACTTCTTCAGACAACTCACTATTGTTGTGGAATACTGGACTGTGTTGGATTGTGTTGTTGAGTTCAAGCACCTAAGTTTATTGAATGATAATGGATTGACCATCTCTGACAGGTGTAGACAAAGGAACGGGTATGGAAAGGAAGAATCATGATGTGTGTGTATATACAGTACAGTTGGTATAGATAGCGCTGTGCTTCTACATAATTCTATGAGAGGCAAGATTTGCACTAATGGTGGTTGGACAGGATAATATGTCAGCTTCTAGTACTGTGGACCACCACTAGGAAAATAACAAGGTAGAAATTATTAATTATTGAATCTTTGATATAATTCAGGTATAAAAATAAGATACGCAAACAGCTACACTCTCTTAATTTACTGATAAGAGACATATGGTATAATAATGTCTGTAAGTATAATATCATGTATGCACCTTCTATGATACCAAAACATTATGAAAACAGTTTGCAATATATTAATTTATCAAATCCATCTTGTCAAGGTATCTTGAAACTATCTCATTGATATTTGTACTTCAATAAAACAAAAATAATAAAAAATAAAAGCCCCTCTGTGATTTATTTCTCCATGATAGATGTTGGGATTGTTTGCTAATGTGAGTTGCACAGGGCGGCTTTCCCTCAGTGACCATAGCTCAAAGCAAAATTGGGCTTTGCCATTTCTTCAGGAATGCTAAGATAGATTGAATGTTGTGACCAAAACCAGACTTTGTCGCTGTATGTAGATCAGGTCAGGCAAATCCTAATGATTTCTAGAATTCTACCTGGATGTTGATAGACACACAGAGATATTTGTTGAATTGGCTGTTATGTGTGTGAGTACATGGTTAAAATTCCATAGAGTTCGGTCAGAATTATCTTATTTGTTTAGTAATTTAACTGTAGCAGGTACCGTTGGACACTTGACTTCCCTGCATTCTGTAAGAATGTAGGGCTATAACATACGACAAGGCCCCTCTCTTGTTGGAGCTAAGTTTATTTAAGGGACTTCTGGAGTTCAGGAATCTGAACTGAGAGGTCAAGAATAATTCAGTGATGAAGAAGAGAGAGAGCCTTACAGACCAGAATAAGAATGTGAAACTTAATTGTTTATACTCCAAAGTTGTTGGAGGATCTCATCAGGATAGACATAAAATCTGTCTACATATCTTAGGAGATATGTAGATCTGGGTGACAAACACTGGCAATCAAGAAGAGATGGGGGAAGGGTGCTGCAGGGAGTGAAGAGAAGAGTCCAGGATGGTCCTTAGGGTTTAGGCCTGAGGAACGGAAGAGAGTGGTGCTCTTTGCTGAGAAACAGGATTTCTGGATCCACCACTTGAGAAGAGAAAATACAGACTTTTAATAAAGGTAGAAATAGGATGTGTGAAGATCTGGGCTTTAATCCCTCCCAGCTGTGGTGCATTAGTCCAAGGTTGCATGTTTATATCTCTTTGTGTTTGTTTGTTTGTTTGCTTCCTTTCTTAAGGAATGGCAAGATTAAAGATATAAAGATTGTATATGCATAATAACCTCCCCTGGAGTGCTGAGATCCAAGGGTATAATGATATACAAGTACAAATGGTCCCCAAAAGGTCAGGCGGTTCATCTCTTCAAGAGTGATTCATGTGAACAATGCTGGCTGTTTTTCTCTTTAAGACTTTGCTGCCAAGAATAGAAAGAACAATCTTGAGACATCTCATTCTTCACTATGCAGTGGGGGAAGTTGTTTAAAACCCTTGTCTAAGTTATTAATTAACTTCTTAACTCAATTCTATAATGTAACATAAAGACTTCCTTCTCCTTATCTTATTAGAATGTTTCAGATGCTCAAGCAAACAAAATGCCTAGCATAAACCATATGGGTGGGATGAGTTACTGAAAAAGTGTTTTCCCCCTCACAATTCAGTCTCCAGGAAAACAAGGCTTTGAACACCACCAATATTTGGGCTATAATGAAATCAACCAGGTAGGCTAGGCTATCACCAGGAGATAACTTTTGGGTGCTGGACATCTGACTTCCTTCACTTCATCCAACACTCTGAGGAGTCTTTATATTGGTAGCAATTACAGGAGTTCACAGTGAAATTATCCAGAACATTGATCTCCAACACACTGATAAGAATTTCATCTTTTTCTTTTCTTTTTCCCCCAAACTTAACACTCACAATCATCACATTTTTTTTTTACAGCTGTCAATGCTTGAGACTTTTGACAGCTGGGGGATTTGAAGTACTGAAGAAGTATACAGACAATTTATCTATGGTCAGGGGTAATTGGACTCTGAAGAATCTGAGGTCTTAGGAAGTGAAGAGGTTGAAATTGATTTCCAAATGACTAATGTTCTCACCTTTCTTACCTTCTTTCTTCTCTGCAATGTACCAGGGTTTTACTGTGTACTGCTGCCTAAACCTCTCATTTCAGAACAGATGGTTGTGATTAATGGATTCACAGTTCAACTAGACTAGTAACAAGTTAAGGTTGATATTCTACTGGTGGAGGGAGTAGCCTGGAGGTAGCCCACATATGTAAGTGTAGGTATTCAATTGATTTAGTTCAGCATACAGGAGGGAAAATAAATGTTTACTAGTAGAATTTTAGTCCCATGCCCTGTAGTTAGTGGACACGTATCTGGGGCAAGGAGCATCTTTCTGTTGCTGAGCATCATAATATATCAACGATTAACTGTTTTGTTCTTGAGAATACTGATCATGTTGTAGTTCCCCTTGATTCCTTGAAACTGCCCCCCAAAAAACATACGGAAAGGAAAACATCCATTAAACTAGTTGTAGGGCTACTTTATTTAGAAAGAGGATTTTCACTCCTGTGCTATCTATTGAACACTAGCTACATACTTACTTCAAGAAAAATGGCAAGAATGTTTTCAAGCTTGAATTCCCCTTCCTACAATAGCAGACATATCCTCCTTCTTATGGTTACAAACGTCAAAGCTACTGACTGGCTGCATGTCAGTACTTTCCCTCATACTTTCATGCAGTGGTGCTTGGACTGCAGTGTGCTGAAGAGCTGCATTAAACACAGCTGGACGGGCCTCACTCCTGGAGCTTCTGATTCAGCAGGTGAAGATAGGGACTCAGAGTTCGCACTTCAGTTAGGTGCCAAGGCGACGCACTGAGGACCACATTTGGAGATCCACACAGTTAGCCCCTCCCTGCTTTGCCTACCGTTTCTCTCTTCTTGTCAGTCCTCCAAATCATAGTCCTTTCTGGAGGTACATCACACACGAAACACTGTGCACGGTGTGGAGATAGGGTGACAGAGTAGGTATGAGCTACAGAGAGAAGGAACAAGCCTCGAGTTTCCTAAAGCTAAACCTCAGGTGTATTTTGGGATAAAGAAACAGAATACTTCATGACATGAGGAAAAGTAGCAAGAGGCAGGAAAAGGAAGGTAACAAACAGCTTTCATAGGGGTAATTCTGTGGGGTGCACTTCAGAATGTGCCATGAACATCTGCACATGACATTTTGGATCCTCTAATGTGAAAAGGTCACCAAATGGACACTTGTGGAGACCCAAGTGAGAGAGGCCTGGTGGCTTTCCTCAGTTTGAACTAAGTCTAAATTTTCAGAAAACAGCTTGAACCGTTGTTACCATAGTGACCATGCCAGAGGTGTTCTGTATATAGCAAACCTAATGAGTTTAGTGCTTAGCTAAATGACCTACAAAAACAAGGAACTAAAAACAGAGAAAACCAGAGGGTTTGTTCAGACTTTCTATGGTTTCAATCTGGCTCCCCTGGCTCAAATCTCTGTTGGAATAGCAAAGAATCATTACACAGAGCATCAGAACTGTTCACTTTGAATCAAAGGAACTTAAGCTTTAAAATGTAATCACTAAATTATGATCTCCCTTAATTTCATCCTGGATTTACTTTGTGAGAGTTAAGGATAACTTGACCTTCACACCTTCTCCAGCTTTACTAATAGCTCTGGAGACTTCACACAGCTCCAAAACACATATTAGCATGTCTGTCCAGGGACTAAGATTCTCTGATAAGTTGAAAACCTGTGTTTCTGTCATGTTTTAAAAAATCAAACCACAAGTTGATTTTAATCAAATGAAAAGCAACAGTGATAAAAATGACCTGGTATTGGCACAAAAAACAAACATGTGAATCAGTGAACCACAAAAGAGAAAGTAGAATGAAGCCCAAGCACATTTTTCTATCTGATCTTCGACAAAGGAGTCAAATACATTCACTGGAAGAAAGATAGCCTCTCTAATACAAGGGACTGGGGATACTGGCCATCCACATGCAGAAGACTGCGTCTAGTTCCATAAGTCTTGGCATTTTTTTAAATAAAATCAAAATCGATCAAAGATTTCAATGCTAAAGCAGAAGCATTTAATGTACTGTTTAGGAGATAAAACAGGGAAAAACTCTTGAAGATATTAGACATAGGCAAGAACTTTCTGAACAGAATCTCAGTTGCACAAAAAAAAAATATTAAATGCAAATTAAAACAGTTCTGGGGCCAGGGAAATAGCTTAGCAGCACAGTGCCTGTCTGGCAGGCATACGGTCCTGAGTTCCATTCCCAGTACCAGAAAAGAAAAAACAAAAAAAAAAAAAAAAAAAAAAAAAAAAAAAAAAAAAAAAAAAAAGAAAAGAGTAGGCTGGGAAGATAGCTCAGTGGTCCACATACCTGCCTGGCAAATGTCAAGGACTGGGGTTTGATCCCTAGTATCACCTGCCAGGTGCCAGAATGCTGGATGCACCATGCCAGCCACCAAAACCAGGCAGGGGTGCACACGCCTGTAGTCCCAGTGCTGGGGAGGTTGAGACAGGAGGATCATGATGAGTCTGAGCTGCATAGAGAGGCTCTGTACCAAATTAATTAATTAATTAATTAATTAATTAATTACAAAATTGTTAAAAAGCATTGTGGGGGGGGCAGGAAAAACAAAAGAGGACTAGAGTGCTGCTCTGTGACGAAGCCATCACCTAGCACATGTGTGCCCCTAAATTTGATTCCCAGACCTGAAAAATTAAAACAGCTATTAAATTCTATCTTACTCTGTGAGGAATGGCTATAGGCCCAAAAATCAAATCATAACAAATGCTGGTGAGGCCATCAGGAGAAAAGAAATCTTTCTATATTGTTGCTGAGAATATAAACTAATACAACTACAATGGAAATCAATACAGTTTCCTCAAGAAACTAAAACTATTTTTAAAATGTCATAACTATGAAAAACTAAGACTACATTCCATCCCAACTCAAGCATCCCCTTTGGTATCCTCCCCTACAGTTAAAGATATCATACTAGAGTGAGCCATGCATATCCTTGTTCATAGCAGCACAAGTCATAATAGCTGAATCCTGGAAGCAGCTAGGAGTTTATGGGCATCAAAGAGGAACAGACAAAGAAAATGTGGTATTTATACACAGTGGAGGGCTACTCTGCCATGAAGAATAAACTTGATCCATCTGTAGGTAAATAGATGCAAGTGGACACCATCATATTAAGTTAAATAAATCAGATAGACAAGCTCAACTACTTCTTGCTTTCTCTTATATGATAAAGAGCAAACTAGAACACAGATAACAGGAAATAGGAAGATAAATCTTTTATAAGTAAGAAGAGACCCAAGGAATGGAGGGGACAGAGAAAGGAAGAGAATGGGTGGAAAACATGTATAGGGGGTAGGTATGTACCATCTCCCTACAAGGAACAACGTGTACTGCATATCTGTGCTAATAAAAATTTTTGAAAAACAAATAAGAAGACAAAATTCATCCTGAACTGAGCTTACTATTCTTTTCTGTGCTGATTAACACCAAATTACCTCATCTTCTGATTCCCTCCACCCGGGTTGGGGAGAGTATCTTAGGAGCTATTTCAAATGACTCTTTTTGTGAAATGTTTTCTGTTTCAGGTCAGAAAGGGCCTCCTTTTGCGTGGTCCACACCCCAATTTTCTTTGCATGCTGTAGTTTACTGTGAATCATGATATAACGTGGGCTTTTTAACTTCGGCAGTCTATGCTCAAGAAAGGATAAAGTACAATTTTTTGTGACCTCAGTGCCAGTTGCAATTTCAAGTATGTAATAGCTTTTAACAAATATACCAATTCAGTGGGCTTTTAAAATGTTATTGTAAAGGGCTGGCCCAAAAGCTCAGCAGATTAAAGTGCATGAAAGCTGGTGTAGGGGCCAGGGTTCAATCCCCAGGCCTTCCTGGCCAGCCCCACCCCCAGGGCAACTGAGACTGGGCGTGGTGGTGCGCGCCTGTAAACCTGTAATCCCAGCTCTTGAGAGGCTGTAAACAGGTGAATCACTCTGAGTCCGACCCAGTAGTGAGACCCTGAACACCCTGTAGACCCTCTGCTCCCTAAAATACAGAAAAAAAGGTTATTGTAGAATGAACATTGATGAACAACAGCTAGAAGAAGACTCCATTCTACTGATAACGCTGTGCCACTCCCCTTTTGGAATAAATGTTAAATCTACTTAGCTAGTAAATGATAATACACGCAATTTATTGGTATTAGGTATTTTAAAATATGAAAAATTTAATGAACAAAGTGAATTTTACTATTAATAAATGACTTATCATAAAAATATCATATATTTATTATGGGAGCTATGGAAAATATAGTAGAAAAGAAATTTCCCTAAATCACTGATAGGTCTGCTCCAAACTCAGTAGCATATGGAGTTAATGTGGAAGTCATTTTTGTTCTTCTTTTTACTGCTCTTTTCTCTCCTGAGACAGCCCTGTTGGTCTTTTTTTTACAACTTTCATACACATGAAATCACACTTAGTATATTGTTCTATTACTTGACTCTCCCTTTTACACCGTTTTGATTGTTCTGGGTGCCAAGATAAATCTACATTTTTTTCATCTACCTGTCAGAAAGAACAATATGCTCAGAGAGAAAATATTTTCATATTTCTGACTAGTGCAGCATCCTAGCCAAATAATCTGGCATGCTACAGAATGTTTCCAATTCCCTATATCTACTTCTCAATTGAAAGATGCAAGGCTTGAAACCCTTTGCTCCCACAAAGAATAATGACCTGTCTTCACTAAGATATGGAGACATTCTAAGGGTGCAAATGCAGGCATGCTTTCTTGCCTTTCCCTGGAAACATTAATTTATATCTCAAAGGAGAGATTAGCATTCCTCCTTCTCTGTTCCCAGGAAGAATTCACATCAATGACCAAATCTTTTCCTCTTTCCTTCAGCACAGAAGGAAAAGAGGACCTTACCTGCCCCAAGGCCTCAAATCCGTATTTCAGGATCAGTTTGCCTATAGTGCAGATTCTAGTAAGTGTAGGGTGACATCTGACTGATTCACATTGTATCACCTGGAAAGGGCCAGAAGTGGAGGAGAAGGGAACCATTGTGTGTTCTGTAAGCAATAATTTATCTGTCCTTGCCCTAGGAATATCTTGCATCTATTTTGAGGTTAATGTGAATAAGTAAAACCGATCACTAGTTTACAGAATAGCTGTGCCTCAGTTACTTAACACTTTTTCAGTTTGGAAACCTTTAGGCTGTCTGCACTCTCACCATTTCAAATGATGGTCTCATCAAACAAATTTCTGTAAAAATGTTTCTAGGAATGAAAGTGTTCATTTAAATAACAGATACATTTAAACCTGTTAAACAGCCTCCACTGGTGAGATAGCTTTATGGACTAAGTGACTGCTTAGGTAAGTGCAACATCCAGGGTTCGATCCCTGGCACCACATGTAGTGCTAGCCACACCCCCAGAGCCAAGATGGAGTGTCATGGCACACAGCTGAAATCCCAGTGCTGGGAGGCTGAAATGGAAAGATCACTACAAGTCTGAGCTGCATAGTGAGACCCTGTATCGAATAATAAATTAACTAAATGAAATAAATGACCCTCCAAAAAGCAATATTCGTTATACTTCCATAAATTGCATATATTACCAGTTAAATATTTTGCTAATTAGCTTGATAAAAATTCTATAACCTTGTTTTAGCATGCATTTCACACACCTCTTTGAAGATTAGTCTCAGGTATTTTATATGTTTTGTTCCCAATTTTATCCATTTTGGTATGGATTAATTTATACTGCCATATCAGAAAGGCATTATGACATATTTGCCTTTTATTTAACCCTCCTACAAAAGTCTCATTTCAAAGTTTTCAAGTATTTCACACAGATTACATTAATCTCTGCAATAGTAAGCAATCCAAGCCTAGAGCATCATGTGAATGTGCACCTGTACACACAATCATGCATACAGAAATGACATATACATACACAACAGACACATACAAACATGCATGCATTTGCACACACACACACACACGTGCACACATAACTATCCAGTATGCCCCAGGATGCACAGAGAGCCCACGGGTGCCCTTGGCATCAGCCTACTGGCTCAGCTCCCAGGACTCCCAGCATCTCTCCCTTTGTAGCTCAAGCCAGCCCAGGCTCAAATCACCAGGACTGCTGATGCTGTTGCTACCACTGCTACTAATTAAAAATAATCATCTTTGCTACTTTCCACCTCTGAGTTTTCAGTCTAGCTGTTATTTTAAATTCCATCCAGTTGAAGCTCTTTACTGCCTTCTGGATGAGCAAGTCCTCACACAGCCCACCTATCCCAGGGTAGCTGGTAGGAGTGCCCACCACGCCGGGCGTGGTGGCGCATGCCTGTAATCCCAGCACTAGGGAGGCTGAGGCAGGAGGATTGTTGTGAGTTCGAGACCAGCCTGAGCTACAAAGTGAGCTTAAGGCCAGCCTGAACTGCACAGTGAGACCCTGTCTCAAAAAAGACAAAAAAACAAAAACAAAAAAAGGAGTGCCCACCTCTTCTTAGTGGCCTGGTAGCACAAAAACTCAATGCTAGAGAAAGGACAACTGAAACCACAGCTTTTTTTGTCTCTTGGAAGGATAATGCTTTTATTCTTCAGCAGTAGGACATGAACTCAATTGTGTTCTTCAGATATCACAAATAGTACCATTAAGTACCGTTCATAATGCATTGTTTCCATAGCTGACTGACTCCCAGATGCTACATATCTGCCTGAAAAATTGGTTATCAGACACCTACGCCATTGAAAACTTTTGTGATATCCTTCTTTGCAATGACCATGACTTACTAAACTGGAACAGCTAAACTCAATGAAAAGTTAAAATTGTTTTCTTCAATTTTTTCCCCATCTGTCTCAGCATGATGGGACAAGCAATGTCCTGTTCTTATCTAAACCTTGTGGATATATTTTTCATGGAAGAAATTTTGACTACCTTCCTTCAAGTAATGACATTGTTGGGAAAGTGAGCATACTCAGATCTCATCTTACAACAGAAGAGCAGTTACAGCCTTGATGCTTTTACATAAAGACAGATTTATGAACTACACAGAGAGTTTTGTTTCACAAATATTTGTCAGTCCACAACTTTTTGTCTCTTTCTTTCCAAAGTGCTTGAGTTCTACACTGAAGCCCTCAAGTTCCATTTACAGCACTTAGTGATAAATGTCCACCTCTGTAAATTAAGTACTCAGTATTCTTGGCACAATAAATAAAATTAGTACATCCCATAAACAAAATAAAAAACACAATGGGATGCATGAGCAAAAGCTTTCATTCTCCCATCTCTTAGCTCAGGAACCCTCACCACGAGCAACAGTTTGGCTTTCTGAAAATTCTCTCAGCTCGGCCTACTCTTCCTCCTAGACTCTTCCCTGGGCCTCTGGAATTCCTGGTGCTCATCTCTCCTCAGGACTGGCCAGAGCCTCATCCTGACCACAGCAAGAGCTATTTGGCTGCAGTGCTGCGGCAGTGGGCTGGCGGTGAAGCCCAGGCAACAACTGAGAGTCTGTCCAAGTACCATCTTGCTCTCTCAGACATTCACATTTTTGTCAGTCTTAATGGTCTTTTACTGTATTAATTTGACTTTTTCTAATTACTAACATTGAAGAAATTTTATATGGCTATTCCAAGTCCTTTTGTAAATGGCTAGTTTTCATCCCTGCTCATGTTTCCACCAGGTTGTTTACATATATGTATATGTGGGTTGTGTGTGTGTGATAGGTCTGAGCTTAGGTACAGGCATCGCGATTCTCAGTAATTTGTCTTCATTTTGCAGTGACTCTTGCTGTACAAAAGATGTTAATGTTAAGCTAAAAGCTTGATTTTTTTTTCCTTTTCAAAGAAGGAAATAAAATTGAGAAAACCCAATTTTCTCTCCCACCTTATATTCCTAAGAAAATGTTAAAAGGAAGAAACTGATGATTCACTTTCCTGACTATGATAATAAATAATAGGTGATTTTAATAAGAAAAAAAACTCAGGCTGTCATAACATTTTTATACTAGAGCTTTAAAAAGCTGCTTAAATGTCAATTTGTGCTAAATGACAGGCTTTAAAAGAGGCCTGCAAAATTAACTGTCAAGGTTATAAATTCTAAGAAAATACCCAAACCTTGGGTCACAGGAATGTGTGCCAGGACTGGATAATTTTCACTTTAACTGCTTCTCAATTGACAGGAGCAATCTGTAAATGTCTAAACCTTATTATTTACAGGACAGGGTGGCTGAGTTGTCTTGATATTTAAAGGAAAGAGTTTAAGTGTGTTATGCATCATCTTTATGTTGTAATATTAATTCAGGAGACAGGTATAGAAGAAACAGCTAAAAACAATGGGTCTGAAATATTACTACTTGTGGGGGAAGAATTCTCTCTAGCTACAGTCGGAACTGCTATTTTACATGTGTGTAAGTTCACCAGTCACAAAAAGAAACCAAGTATTCTACAAATAACCACAGTGCCCCATTTTACTGAAGTCTAGTGCAGTTAAGCAATTTCCCATATCCCACAGCAATTAATGACAAATGGATTTCCAAAATGCAAATGAATCCTCTCACGTAAGATAGCTTTGTTCTTCTACATCACTTGGTCCCACCTCCTCACCCCAAGCTCCTGGTTTAACTTTTAATGAGACTAAGCATTTATTTCTGACTTATTCACTGTGAAAACTTGCATATGACATTTCCAGTAATTTATAGAGTTAGGGCTTTGGGCTGTCATTTGTATTCATTGTTTTCTACATCAATTCACAGAAAAAAAAGATCCAAAATAACATCTAAGTGATTATTTAAGCAATTTCTTTTCTCATTTTTCTTTTTAAGTGATTTTCTACAAGTTCCTTATCTTTTCCTTAACTCTCCAGAGGACGTTGAATCCTGTGTCACAGGAAGCCTGGGAATACTGTTCAGCAACACAGTACCTGCCTGGCAAGCACAAGGTCCTGTGTTCAAGTCAAAAACCACAAAAAGATCCCTGGCACAGGGACAGGGTTTTCCACTTTTCTGCCATCTTCACAAGTGTGACCAGCACACTTGTGACACATCTAGGGTTGGTCTTCTGCCTCTTATCTTGCTTCTAGGTGCTGATCTGACACTTGGTTCTACTTGATTTTGGTCCCATCTCATCTTCTAACTTCTAGATGAAACCCAGGTCTTGTTCAACTCTCTAACACCCTTCTTTATGGCTAAGATCCTGCCAGTACCCTGGGCCATCAGAATTTGTCATAAACTCCAAGCCAGTTCTTAACCCTGTTTTAAATAATGAGAGCTAGCAACTTCAACTATGTTAAAGGTGGTCTTCCCCAATGATGGTTTCATCTTTTCACTTAAAAAGTCTTGGTAGGGATGGTGAACCAGTCTGCCATTCTGTGGGTCTCATACAGGTTCCCATTGCCTTCCAAGGTAGGCACCATATTGCCTAGAGATCCCAGCTATGGTGACCTTAGCATTCAGAGCAAAAGCTTCTTATTCTCTCTCTGAGATAGGAAGGCCAGAAATCCCTAATATCAAGCTCAAACTACTCTCTCAGAAAGGAATAGAAAAATGCCTTTCTCTGAGGATGGGCAGGCTGGGATGCAGTGGGGAAGACCATAAAAGATATAGATGATAGTAAAACTTCTTTCATTGTTGCTGTTACTGTTACTAACATGCTGAGGTTTTATAATCTATAAGTAAACAACTCAGCTGTCCTTTTGAGAAACACCTGAGCTTCAGGCAGTGACAGTTCAGATGAGTTTTCTATGGGCTTTACATACAATTCCTTCATTCAATCCCGCAAATGTTCAGTGCTACCCTACCTCCATTTTACTGAAGTCCAGAGAACTAAGTAACTTCCCAGGTCCCACAGAAGGCAATGTCAAAGTAGTGCAGAAGCCTTTCGGGAGAATCCAGAGTCCACTATCTTACCCCGCTGTCTGCCGTGCTACAGGTTGATGCTGAGCTCCTCTGTACTCTGGCCCTCAGCCCCTTACCAGCCTCTTCCTCTTCTTAAAGGGAATTCTTCAAGGACCCACCTGCATTTTCTCAGTTTGCCTGTTCTTTCTTTATCTATCAGATGAAACACTGAAATATGTGCCTCTGAATTAGACTTGTTCAACTTCCCCCTCCTGATAGCAAGCTAGAACTTGCACAGGTCCAAATACCCTGGGCCATTCTATGATGAATGCGATCATCCTGCATACCCAAAATGCACCCATAAAATCTGATGGAAAAAATTTTTTCTCCAAGAGGTTCCTCAGTCCTCCTGTACATTAAATGATGAGAATAAGGACTTAATTACCAAGCCCCTTAAGTTCTCTGTGTGCTCTAATCATGAGCTGTGTCGTGTGTCCGGGTTCTGACCCTGAAGGGCAGAGACTCCCCCACTTTCTCCCTTGTTCTTGTTCCAGAAGTTCATATTTTCTCCCACTCACTAAGTCTACAAGGAAGGAACAGTGGACAGGGAGGAACTGAGGGACCGCATGTGTTACCATATGAATATAAAATTGCTTTCCTGGAAATACAAATATCCACCTTTAAACTTGGTCTATCAATCTGTCTATCATTTTTTAATTGCACAGTTGATACTCAGAGGCATGTGCTATTGTGATCATACTGATAATTGTTGTCATTTTTGGTGGGTTTGTGCAAGCAGATGGGTAGATGTTTGTGCTTGTGTTTGCACTACCGTAATTGAACCCAAGGCCTTGGTACTGAGCTACATCCCCAGTCCTATGCTGGTTGTTTTCAGCCAGCCTCTCTCCTGATTAGTTTATCCTGAACTGGTTGCAAAATGTTTTGAATACTACCCTCTTATGTATGTATATACACATGTGTGTATGTACTCATTTACATCTGTGCATACGCACAGAGAATCACAAATCTACAACTAGAATTATGTCAATGTCCACTAAAATAATAAATCCATATTTAAGAATTGTGTAATTTTGGATGTGAAAAGCTTTTCAGTGGCAATGATTCTCCACATTTTCAGGTGGTAGACAATCACTCCTCTCAATTATCGCTAAAGGTTGCTGATACATTATTTTTAAATTTTTTTTATTAGTACGTTTGCCATACATAATGATTATACCATCAGGGTAATTTGTCCCTGTACATAACATACCTTAATTCCTTTTTTCCTCTGTCTAACTCTATTGCCCTTCTCTACTCATAAAAGCTATTTCTATTTTATCCCTCCAACTCTTTGTGCTGCATCTCTTTTCCCTTCCTCTCCTTACCCCACCCCTATACCCCATTCCTCTTCTCATTTGAACAAGTTCTTCCTACCTCCCAATATCTATCCTCCATTTCTTTCCTTATCTATACTTAGGGTTTCTCAAGAGAAACACTGTGATATTTAAAGTTGTGTGCCTGATTCTGATTCTCTTAACTGATATTTGAATTTTAACTACAGAAAACACAGTGACTGTGAATCCATGCAGGATTTTCTACTGCAGTCAGTTTCTTCATATTCCAGCTGCTTTCCCTGACTTTCTCCTCTTTAACACTCCTAGAATTCTCATTCTTTAGATAATTTATGAACTACATTTTTCCCAGACCTGCCGAGGTCATCTTTCTCTATATGAATTGTTGTTTTTATTTTTCCTTCACCAGAAGATACAGGGAGAGGATGAGGCTGGAAATTGGTCCCAAGAGTGAGGGCAAGGCAAGGCTGGTCTGAGAACAGACAGCACCCAAGGCAATCAATCTGCTGACCTGAGACACGCCTGGCCATTAGTTGCCAGGCAACCCTGAGTCTGTGACTAACTCTGTCAAAGGTATAAGATGGCTGAGCAGTGCGTTTCCTCCCATCTAGAAGGACAGGGCTCCACCTAACCTCAGCTTTTGCCTCTTATCTTTGTTTCTTCATCTTCTTGGCATTTTTACCCCAGGATCATGAAGAACTGCATGAGACACAGCAAGAAGACAAGAATACTTCATTATTTTTCATATTCATTTGCATCTTGCCTCTTATTTGCTGTTTTCCTTATAGATTTACTTCAAATTAGAATACAATTATTAAATGTGCTTGTTTGTTTTTTACCATTTCCTATCTCATTGTTCCCTTCCTAAATGTTTGTACCCTGTCCATTTCACAGACTAATTGAAAGAGATACTTGAGACACAAATGCAGTTTGTTCTATGTAACTTTTAAAAATACATTTAAGCTTGCTCATTTAAAGCAGCATATATGCTAAAAGTATATTTAGGAAATTACAATATATGTTTCTTCCAGTTCTTCATGCATATCTCCTAATCTGATAACTGAACTGATTTCCTATTAAAGCATATTTTTCAACACCTTAAATCTATTTAATTCTGAACTGAGAATTTTCATTTTATAAATCTCACAATTTAACTCGACTCAGTCCTTGTACTTTTAAATAAAAATGTTTAAAATCAGTATCAAAACCACTATCAAAATGTACAAGGAAAGGCATTTTCCTCCTTCTCATTTTAGGAAATGAAAAATGAGCAGTGCCAACCACAGAGCAATGTGGGAAAGGTCGAGCCTGCCAGAACTAGGAGAGTCTTAGGAAATCTGCACATTAATCAGAGGCATTCTGCCACTGGAAAAGATAAAGGGCCACCAACCCCAGCTCGTCCTGAGAAAAAGAAAGGTTCTCAGGCATTTTTTTTTGTTCCTAAGAATAAATTAAATAAGCTTGGAAATTTCAATGACAAATATGATGACATCTTATATAACTTTAAAACCACAGAGCTGTGGCTATAGCTCTATTTATTTATTCACCTGACATTTAATCTCTTATTGCAAGATATCTTTGTAAACCCTAAATCATGCACAAGAAGAGGAAGATACTTCCTTATACTTAAGGATACTATTTCAAGTTTTATAGAGCATCACATTAACTTGTTACACTTCTAAAACAAAAACATAAATACACATAAGACTATCATATCAACACCTTTAACTAAGAACCTGCTTGGTCCAAGATAGCACAATGACAGGGATCATAACTGCTGCCGCCTTCTGTTTTAAGGACAATAGTGAATATTTGTTGCATGTTCGATGATAAAGATTTTTTCAGAAACCATTTCTTATGGATTAATTTGTGACCCTTTAAAAAAGATATGTCAGGTCCTAAGTTACAGATCTTAGAAATTGACTTCATTTGTAAATAGGAAAGTAGCAGATGCAATGAATCGAGCTAAGTTCAGGCAATAGTTGAATAGGGTATAAATCCAGTATGAATGATGCTGCTATAAGAAGTCACACACACACACACACACACAGAAAGAGAGAGAGAAAATGGTTCCAAAGATTTGGAAAGATGGGTCTACAGCCAAGGAAAACACACTGGGACACCAGTGCTGTGTCAGAGGCTAGAAAAGGTAAGGAAGGACTCTGGTTCACAATTTCATAGCGTCCAGTGCATGTTTTTCTGCTTCTGAGGCAAAGTCGCTCACTTAGAAAGCCTAGCAGGAGAAAACACTCACTCCAGGCAGCCAGGATGCAGAGTGAAGGCACAACTGCATCGTGAGCTATACCCTCCAAAGGCACAACCTAGCGAGCCGTCTCTTCCACCCAGGTGCCACATTCTAACAGCACATTCATCCACAAAAGAACTCATCAGTGCATTCAATCCCATGGCACAATCACTCTGAAAGCCTCACCTATGAACATGTGACACTTTTGGGAACATTTTAAATCTAAACCATGACATTTCCATACAAGTTTCTAAAGAAGCATGGCCCATCAACTTCTTAATTTCAGATCTCTGGCATGTGGAAATATGAGACAGTACATTTCTGTTCCTTGAATTCACCCCATTTGTAATAGTTTGTTATGGTGCTCCATAAACCGAAATAATATCTCATTTAGTTCTCTCAATAAACTTATAAATTAGATGCTATGATAACCCTCATATGCAGCAACTTTCTGAAAATTACATATTGGGTAAAATAATGAGGGTTGAATTAGAAGTAAGGTTTTTTAATAACACTTTTCCTTAACATCCTGTCTCCTATAGATCAAAGACATTATTTTCCAATATCAATTTAATGTATATTATTTAAATTATATTATTTACATTTGCTAAATGCAATATATCCTTTTTTTAGAATACAAATAAAAGTTTATTGTACAAGATTAAGGTCTTTGTATCACACCGTTCACTAAGGCTAAAGAAAGACTAGATGATTTAAGATGTTCACAAAAATTTCACTTTTACTTCACCTCTATCTCCAAACCATTAAAATGGCCTGACCACATGTTATCAAAACAAAAGCATAAACAGTACAGAGTGCTGTGAAGATGCCTGCCCCTAGGTTACTTCTCAGGGCAGGTGACCTTCATTTCATTGGATGGTGTGATCTTAAACTGTTGTAATGCATCCCTGGCAGCTCCATCATTTTTGAATTCCACAAAAGCATGCCTTCCAGGTACAAGAGGTACTCTCTTAAAGCCAGGGAACTGACTAAACAGCATGGACAACATCATCTCATTGGTCTCTTCTGGTAAATTATTAAGGAATACAATATAATTTGGAGGGTAATCAGGGACCTGAGGATTTGGTGCTGCATTTGCATGGGTATTAGCTGTTGATGTTCCCTGGCCAGGCTTTTTGTTTGCAGTCAGTTCCACGGTTTTGGCCTTTTTCTTTTCTTTCTTCCTTTCCTTGTCAACCAAAGTGCCCCACAGTTTAGATATCATATCAGAGTCTGCTTTTGCATGCTGGATTTGCATTGGTTTACCATAAAATGCAAATCCTTGCACCTGTCATAAGACTTTTGTGGATGAGCCCAGTTCTTCAAACACAACAAAGGCCTGCCCTCTCATTTTCATGGCCAAACTGAGAAAATGGTGCATACAGGGATCACTTCAATTCTTCTTTTTTAAGTTTGTCATTCATATTGTTGATACAAATTGTATGATTTGGTCTGATAACCATGTGTGAGTCACAGAAACTATGTGCAGCCACAAAACAGAAGATGATTTGCTTCATATAACCTTTGCGTCTGGTCTGCCCCGAGCTCTGCAGCCCCTGGAGCCCCAACTGTGAAGTACGCATGCTCCAAACCAGTCTGGGCTCATGCTGCCTTCATAAGAATCGCCAGAAATTAATATCCTTTCATCACACATAAAATAATATATCAGACTATAGCAGGGAAAGTTCCAAGGCTCTATTTACAAAATTGCCATTTGACTGCGTCCTTTCCCTTCACCTCTGTCTCTGTCTGTGAAGCGGGAGTGCTCCGCCAGTATTGCACATGTAAGAATCAGGGGCTGCCTAGGTGTTTAGGCGGTTTATGGAGCCTTCCGTGATCTGGCCATGACCACCCCACCTGTTTTGTCTGCTTCCATCAGCACTGGTGTCCCGGTGTGTTTACAGTCTCCCCCCTGCTATTGTTGCCAGAACACCCTATTGACAGTTCATGTTTCTGTGCTCTTTCCTTTTCCTACAACTTAATTCCCCATCTCTTAAAAATTTAGAAAACTCTGCAATCAAAACCCAACTATTCAATCTCCACATGTCCTACCATAGCTTTCCCCTGCCCCTCTGTGCTCCCATGCTTAGAGGGCCTATATTACCATTAAAACCCTCTACTCAAATTCACATCAGGTATTATTTGTGCAATAGATATAAATGGGGTTATTTTTTCTTATCTATCCACACAGTCGAGTTTCAATCAAAGACAGTACTCTGGCAGTAAGGCAGAGAAGAATCCATGGTGATCCTTGTTCTTGCTCAGCTTACTGTGTTGCTGAAAATTAATGGTTACAAGGAGACTGAAAAATTTTTATCCACAAGTAATTCATATATGACTCCAAATATTTGGAGTCAGGAAATGAAAATGACATGGAAGCAATATAGAAAATTGTGGAAGAGGAAAACTAATGTCCCTGGGATGTGCAGAGAAGAAATTACTGGGTGAGTTCAATAGCTTTCTGTGGTGACTGTATGGTTTTATCAAATTTATCAAGACTTCCCGGTAGACAAGTATGGCTCTCTGTGAATGTTATGGTCTGAACCTTCGTGCTCTTTCCATGTCCCTATGTTGAAAAAACCTAATTACTAGTGTTGCATTATAATACATGACCTCTCGGTACTCCTTAGCCCTTTCACTAGGTGACCATATCATGACAGGACATCTGCAAACCAATAACAGCCCTTACCTAACACTAGATTGCCTATACCATGACTTTGGGCTTTCAATACTCCAGAGCTATGAGAAACAAAGGTTTGGAAACCACTTAGTTAATAGTTTTTGTTGTAGCAGGCTAAGAGAATGGGCAACAAGAAGCATAATTTTTCCCTTTATCTGTCCATGCACTCACCATTATTTGGAAATTCTA
Organism: Ctenomys sociabilis; assembly: GCA_004027165.1. NCBI lineage: Eukaryota > Metazoa > Chordata > Mammalia > Rodentia > Ctenomyidae > Ctenomys > Ctenomys sociabilis. The sequence goes on from PVKA01011449.1 coordinate 22,872, forward strand.
GCATATTCCAGCCATGCATTGCTTTTTAAGGTATCCCATTCCTTCTCACATATGTCAAAGATTTTTGCTTTAATCACTGAGCCATTTGAGAAGTCTTCCCTTTAGAAATACAAGAATCTAGTCTTTTTCTGCTGTGTTTGAAAAGGATAGTACTTAGGAATGACTCAGTAAGAAGATTCCCACATAAAGGATAGGTAATGATATATAATACATTCCACTCAAGGACTTTGCCTGATAGATCTTTAGGGAAAATAAGCCACCGGGGGATAAAACCAAAGTTCACTTCTTTGGTGTAGTAGTACAAATATGCCAGCCACATTGAAAGGGTTGTAACTTTGATGATACATTTTTATCTGAGCTGCATATCTTGGTAAGGAACATGAGGGAAATTGTTCTATGAATAATTGTACACTCATTAGTGTGTAGATCTGAATGAACAAATTCAAAAATACATTTTCTGCTTAGAATATGAATCCCTTAGAAAAGGTAAGGACTGTTCAAAGCCCCAAGGAGTTTACTTTTGGGAATCCTGCACCTACGTTGATTCCCATGAACAATCAGAGAAAATATAACAGAGGCGCTCAGTGCTCTGTTGCCAAAATTCACCAGTTAATATTGTTAGGCTACAATGAACATGCTTCACAGCTAACAAAACAATTTGAGCCCTCAGAAAAACTGGTTTTATAGAGAACAACAAAGCACAAGGACTAACTAGGTTAAGCATGGATCCATATCTAGGGCATTTGATTTCAAATTAATAACTATCCATATACCAAATCAATTCCAAGAATGAAGAAAGAGATCACATCTTTGGCAAAAATGGTCATTTTAGTAGGTAATCTGTCATGTTTTTCTTTCCTTTTTTTTTTGGTGGAACCAGGGATCAAACTCAGTCCCTTGCACTTGCCAAGAAAGTGCTCATTCAATTGAACCATCACCCTGACCCAGTCAGTCATATTATTAAGAGACATGGCCATTAATTTATTTTGCAGAAATATGTATGATTAAAATATATCATTATAAAATATATTATATTTTAGTAATATTTTATGCTATAAAATAATATGTAGTATAATATAGCATGATGCAATATAATAATAGAGTATTATATATTCTATAAATAGTATATTATTATATATGCTTATACATTTCATAAATGGAGCCTTAAAAACCTGTTGTTTATAAACTGCTCATTAACATTTATAAATTATGATTTAAGAACATTAAAGTAGCCCAATTAGTAATTTCAACTTTCCTTTAAGTAATGGCAATGTGAATTTCTTCTGTTGCTCCTACAAGGGACACGTGTATACATATATAGATGTGTGTATATTATCATTTCCTCATTCTAAGAAACAACCATACATAGTGCACAAATCTTCATGTCAATACTATTTTTAATTTAAATAACTGAATACATGGAATAATGTTTTATGGAATTGATGGCTTATAAGATTTTAAAATAAAAGCTGAGATGGACAGTATTAATCAAGAGTGATGTTGCTTTATATATTAAAGTCTTTTGGCTTTTTAATTGTAAAGTAATATATGAGAAATTTCTTAAACATTTAAGCAAAGATGTTTACAGAGTTAAAAAATGAAGGTAAGGACTAGGGAGATGACAGCTCAGTGGCATATGTGCCTGCCTGGCTAGTACAAGGTTGAAAATGAGAAAGATGAGAAGGAAGAAGGAGGAGGAAGAGGAGGAGGAAAAGAAGAAGAAGAAGAAGGAAGAGGAGGAGAAGGAGAAGGAGAAGAAGGAGAAGGAGAAGAAGAAGGGGAAGGGGAAGGGGAAGGAGATGATGATAAAAGTCCTGTGAGTATATGCTTTTTGGTTATTATGAAGAGAGATGTCCAACTGTTAAATATTATTGAATACACACTGCTAAGAGGTCCCTCCACTTTCATTGTGCCATTCATTTTTGACATGTAGAAGCTTTAAGCTTCATTCTTATCCAACTTTTCACTCTTTTTTTTTCTAATTTCAGGATTTTATATCTTAGTTAACAAGAACTTTCCAATATTTAATTTTTTCAAATTCTTTTATAGATATTTAATTTTATGTTTGATTGGGAGAAAAGGTTTAGTGCTTCTCTACTTCAGGATATATTGAGCATTTAAAAAAGTTTCTACACAGATATCAAACATCAACTTCAAGTATATGCCCATATTTATGTAGAGCTCTAACTGCTTCATTGGTCTGTTTTTGCGTATTTATTAATGAGCCTCCAGTAGTTTTAATAGACATTAAGACAGGCCCCCTCCCTATCTATCTATCTATCTATCTGTCTATCTATCTGTCTATCTATCCATCATCACCTTTCTCTTTCCATGCTCAAACTTTTTTGGGTATTATTAGATATTTTCCTTCCAGATGAATTTTATACTCAACCCATTAAATTACATACACAACAAAAAGCTTTGGATGAGATTACATTAAACTAATAAATTAATTTGAAGAAAATCATCCAAGACCAAGGTGGATCTAATTATCTATATCTAATTTTATGTCCTGCAGCTAAGATTTTTCACCATCAAAAATAGTTTGAATATTCGATATAAGTAAATTCTTATGCATTTTACCTTTATTTTTCTACTCTAATGGTAGGGTTTTACAATTTTAAAATTATGACTAACATATCACAGTGCTACACCTATATTTATACATTTATATTTGCTAATGCTTCTAACCTTCCCAAAAGTTATAATAATTTTTAGTTGGTTTATCTTGCTTTCCTTATTAACTTTGTTTAATTTGTACAGTTTTACATACATTGCTTTGAGTAGACTTTCAAACATATGAATAGCCCTCTTGGAAGCAGTAGATGTCTTTGTTCTCTTCATGATACTTGTGGAAGTATTTTCTATAATTTTACATTAAATATGATGCTCCATTACTGGTAGATACTTGCATTTGTTACCTTTTCATCTCAGTGACCTAGTATCTGAGAACAAGGTAAAGGAGGAAGGTCTCTTTTAGCTCATTGTTTCAGAGGTTTCAGTCCATAGTCATTGACTGCACTGTTTCGGAATCTGCAGTGAGGCAGTGAGTGCATCAGGGCAGGAGGGCATGGTAGAGAAAAGTAGGTCCTCTAATGGCAGCCAGGAAGTGAACAGAGCAGGAGACAGCATGTCCAGAGAGGAGAGGAGGAAGTGGGGGACAAAACAGAGTCCCTAAGGCCACGGCTCCAGGACCAATTCCCTTTAACTAAACTCTACATTTTGTTTGCATCACATCTCAATAGCACCATCAAATTATTATCTCTTCTGTGAATTAATCTATTCATGAAATGAAGGTAATCATGACCTAATCACTTCTCCAGGACTCACTTCTGAACAACACTGCCTTGAGGATCAAACCCTCAGCATGTTAGTATTTGGAGACACTTCATATTTAAACTATAACAATATGCTTTATAAATTAAGAAAATTGCCAGCAATTACTTCCTTTAAAAGATATTTTGTTGCATTGCTTTTAGTCAATGAGGGGCATTAAACTTCATCAAATGGTCTTGGACTATATTATTTATTGACATTTTTAAATCTGTTCATGTAATAATTACATCAACTGATTTATTATCTTTGAATTAACAAGGTAAACCCATATTAATATATGTAATTACAAACTAAAACTTCCTGCTAGATTAAGTAGAAAAATGTTGTCAAAATCTATCAAAGAATTCATAGTCTTTTGGAAATTGAAACAATTAAGCTTGCAGACTATACAATCTAGAACAAAGTCCCACATCGTCCCATTGGCCTGGTCCAAAGAACACTCACTGCAGAAACTGCTGAACATAATAAACACTACAAACTTTGTGACTTAAGCTGGACAGTAGATACTCCCTTTGATTTCTCTGCTTTTGATTTGGATGTAGCCCTCTACCATTAGTATGTGGATTCTGAAAATAGTCCCTAATTTCATGATAAAGAGCATCTAAAGAAATTTATGACAACAAAATTAGTAATCCAAAATATTCTCATGGTATTGTGCAATTCAATAAGAATTGAACAAAGCCTTCAGATAAATAGGTACAATAGGTCTCTAACGAAAAACAGAATACACATTCTTTAAGCAGCATATGCATCTTTCTCACAGATTAGCCAAATACTAGCCAATAACATAAGTTTAAGTAAATGTAACAGAATTAAAATCATACCTTGTACATTATCAGATCATAGTGTAGTGAAGCTAGAAATCAATCACACAAGGAAATACCAAAATTATACAAGTGCATGGAAATTAAATAGTACTCTTAAACAATGAGTAGCACAGGAAGTCAAGGAAAAAATAAGATAATTTCTAGAACTAAACAATAATGCCAATACCACTTGCTAGAATTTATGGGACACAATGAAGCAGACCCAAAAAAGAAGTTTATGCTTCTTTTGAATGTGAATGCCCACATCCCCCCCCCAAAAAGCAGTTTGAGTTCAAATAATCAACCCTGATGCACCTCAAGATCCCAGAAAAACAATTCAAATATAAAGTTACTATGAGGAAGGAAATTACAAAAATCAGAGCAAACATCCAATGAAACTGAAGCAAAAATAAAAAAACTAGTGAATCAGAGAGTTCTAAAGAATAAACCATACAAACTCCTAGCCAACCTAAACAGAAAAAGGAAAGGAAAGCTCAAATCAATGCAATTAGAAATAAATAATAAACTGGAGAACATGCAATAAATGGATAGATTTCCAGATACTTATGAATTCCAAAAACAGAATCAAGAATATGCAAAAACACTGAATATTCTAATAGCAGGCAATAAAATTAAAGTTATAATAAAAATAAAACTCACCAGTTAAGCTCAGGTCCAAATAAGTTCACTGCTGAATTATATAAAATCTTTGAAGAAGTTCTGACTCCAATATTCCTTAAGCTTTTTAGTGAAATTAAGAGGGAATTAAAACTCCTGAAGTCACTTCTAGAAGTTACCATTACCCTGCTTCAAAAACTGCACAAAGATTCAATACTAAAGAGAAACATAAACAAAATATCTTTAATGAATACAGATTTTAATACTGGCAAACTGAAAGCAATGAATCATCAAAAATATCATACATTATGACCAAGTAGATTTGATCCTCAGGTCTATTTTGTTGCCAATACCAAGCTGACTTTATCACAGTAGCTTTGTACAATAATTTCAAGTCAGGGATTGTAATGCCTCCCGCCTTGTCCTTGTTGCCCAGGATTGCTTTTGCTAGTTTAGGTCTTTTCTGGTTTATCCCAGAAATGCAAGGATGGTTCAATATATGCAAATCAGTAATGTAATGTATCACATAAATAGAAGAATGGACAAAAATCACATGTTAATCTCAATAGATGCAATAAAGGCTTCCATAAAACCCAACATCCTTTCATAATAAGAAACACTGACAAATACAATTATAGAATGACCTTATCTCATAAAAACCATTTATGGCATATATATTAAATGGAGGTAGATTGAAAGTTTTTCTTGTATAATCAGGAACAAGACAAGAATGTCCACTATCACTCACTCCTGTTCAACATAGTCCTAGAAACCTTCTCAAGATCAATTAAGGAGTAAGAAAGAAAGAGAGAAAAAGAGACAGAGTCAGAGAAAAAATATGTGTAGAAAACAGAAGTCAAATTATCACTGTATGTAGCTGATATGATCCTCTACATAGAAGACCCAAAAATCTGCCAAATGACTCCTAAAATCATAACCAATTGTTGTAATATAATAAGATATAAAATCAATCCACAAAAATCAATAGCATTATTCTACACTGATAGTGTCCTCATTGAGAAAGATATTAGGAAGAACATACCATTCGCAGCAGCATAAATAAAAACTAAACACTTAGGAATCAACCCAAGGAAGTGAAAGATCTCTACAGTGAAAATTATGGCACTTTGAGAAAGGAAACTAAGAGGAAAATGGAAAGTTCTCCCCTATTCCTGGGTAGATAGAACAATATGCTGACAATGGCCATACTTCCAAAATTGATATATAGATTTTGCTGTGATCTCAAACAAAATACAAACCACATTCCTCATAGAACTGCAAAAAAAAAAAAAATCTTAAAATTCATGTGGAACCAGAAAAGACCAGAATAACAAAGACAATCATGATGACAAGAGCAAACTGGGAGGCATCACAATCCCAGGGTATCGATTACAATACTACACTGATTTAAAAAAAAAAAAAAAATAGAGCATGCTATGACCACAAAAACAGGCACAAGGATTGGAAAAGAAGGGAAAGATTTTAAGTAATCTGTGTGGGAAAGGGAGGAGTAGGGATTCATTCTGGTATGAATAGTGGCCATGGTGTGAGTCAATTAAATTTTGAAACAAAAATTGTTCTAGAAACTTCTCTAAATAATTATCAGCCTAAGACTTGATCAGAAAATATAAGGACTAGTTGAAAGCAGAGGAGAGTGAAATTGTATATCTCATGGTGATTTTCAGCAGTTGATTAGATTTGAATGGAAGGATAGGAACTTGAGTTGGGGGCTGTAAAGGTTTAAACCTCGATGGAACATGAATCTCAGTGTTCACAATCACCAGAAAAGAAGCAGGTACACAGAGAAAATGAAAGCAGTGTCCATCAAAGTCTATCTTCATGTGCAATGGCCAAGTACAAATATCAAACAACATCCAGGAATTGGAAGCGGATTTATTTATATTGATGTTCCCTGATCAGGACAGTTCGATAATTCCCAGAATGTCAGGTCCTGATCTCTGGTGTTCAAGGGCTCACTGGATAAGCAAGCAGGAAGTATAGAGAGAATGGCTTGTCAATTGGGGACTAGTTTATACACAGTGCATCATAGTGACCAGCTGTTTCTAAGAGACAGAAGACACTGAAGTGGAACAGTAACTACATTATGTGGGAAACTAAGAAAATGAAGTATAGTGACTGCGGGGGGGGGGGGACATTTTCTGCAACAGCAGGGGCCCATGGAGTTAGAGAACTTCTAAGTGATAAAGGGCCACCAGGTCAGGCCCTGCAAGTGGACGATCAGGGACAGTGTCCAGGAAGACAGGTGAGCAGGAAGTGCTGTGCAGATGTAATAAGGGCTTACACATGTCATAGTGTGACCTCAACAAAGAGGCAGGCACAAGGGTGAGGGGAGTGATTCCCTACAAAGCTAAAGAAGATCGAGGCATGTAAGGCCCTGGTCAGCTGTGAATGCCTCTCTATAGAGAAATTCTCAAGAAAGCATCTCCATTTACATTGGCTTATCCTCTTGAGACACTGCTGTTTTGGAGCAATTTTGCCATGAACATTCAACGCTGTTTCTTAGCTCTTCTCTTCCTTGGTCTCGTCTCTGGCTCAGGTAAAGCTTTAAGTAATAGGAAGGGGAGAGGTGAAGCAGATACAGATGGTATGACGTGACAAACTATAATCCTTGGCAATGGCTCCTAATAAGTGACACTTGAATGAATTCACTAAGTAGATGAGTTCTTTTCTTTTCAAGTGACTTCTTGAGAATAAGATCTTGAGAATTTAAATATTCCCTATCTTATACACAATTTCTTAGAATATTAGATCATTTCCATACAGGGAAATCAAGAGGTTTTTCTCCTTTCCCCATCATTTTTCAAACAGTGATATTGAGATTTATCCCAGATCCTCTAGCTACCAGTATACTCCATTGATTTTATTTTCACTCTCCTATTTCTCTAATGATTTTGTAGTTTAGCTGTGAGTGCTGCATGTATTAATACACATAAATTTCCTCTTAAGATTGTCTGACACAAAGAAAATATATAGGAATTGTTGTTTATTATTTTCCATATTAATATCTTATGGCATTTATTCCTTTCAGTAATTTCTCCTTTCATTTAGAGTATCTTTAAGCAGAGCCTAGAATGAACTGTGAAGTTATTAGTCTTTAGAACTGCAAATACCTACGAAGTAATAATGGCCTGACCGGGTTAAGAATAGCAAGGAAGCGATGGGAAAGAGACTATCAGGCACAGAAAAACATTGCTGATACAGAGAAGAAAAAAAGCATTGATAATAGCACAGAAGGAACTAGGATGACTTGTTTATAAACACATAGAAAGATGAATTGTGAGGAGCAGAAGCTGGCATGGGGATGAGGCCAGGGAAGTGACTTCAGAAATGGTTATCTTGAAGTGGCAGCCAGACGTCCAGATGAATACAGGAGAGTGGAAGGCGACCTGCGGGCATGGTACACAAGACCTGCTGGTGCTAAATCCCATCTAGTAGTGGAAAACAAAGGGAACAGAGAAAGTGCCCACTCTTTTTTCTTTCCTTTTCACTCCTTAATTTTCTTCCATCTCTCTCCCTCTCTCTCGCTATATATATATATATATATATATATATATATATATATATATATATATATATATATATATATGAACTTAGAAATTGTACCCAATGAGTTTCATTTTAAAGCATTAGTCAGAAGACTCAGACAGGAAAATCAGCCCAGATAACAGTAATTCAGAACAGGGATGATGTTATATTCCAGAATAACCCCTCAGGAAGTGGGTGAAAGTAAGGGGTAGAGGAAGGCCTTGTCATTAATTTCAACTAAAAATACAGAAGAGGTCATTTTCTGAGAAATTGAATCCCTGACCCTCACTACCTGAAACAGCAGAAACTCAGCACAGTCCAATATTCTTCAGTGTACTTCCCAGAGATCCAGCACTGGCCTTGCTCTGTCAGTCCTGGTGGCTTTGGCCCCACAGGAAGGTCATCTGGTCTTCTCTACCAAGTCAGCTCCCCCACAGACCCTGTCGCTCCCTCTAAAATGTATCATTAAATATGATTTAAGACTATGTTTTCTTGAAGGCCATTCTCATCAGTATAATCTGTATTAGAACTTTGCAAATATATCCACATTTTTTTTTTTTTTTACTTTCAGAAACTGAAGATAATTATGAAGTCACTAGTGTTCTGGACTGTAAAAATATAACACTGTGTGATTCAAAAAATGCATCTGAGAACTGCTCTGATGCTAAAAATGTTGACTTGTGCATCTTGCGTCTTAAGAAAACTGAAAAGCAACAAACTCTGAAGAGATAGAAATTACAAAGACAAGATGATGGACTGCTTTGGTAGTGAATAAATTCTGAGTTCTCCCCTTCATCCTCTATTGAGATGCCTCTATTTATTGACAGTTTAAATAGGTTACAAAAGAACTTTGGGTGTTTAGGATAAATTGCAATGAAGACAATCATGCCGTCCACAGTTCAAACCTATGGAGGTATATCTACATATTTGAGAACCCCAAAGATTTGTTCTGTTGAGTTATGGAAGACAGTTTTAGGAAACAGGAAGTCAGAGACAGAAAGAGCAAAAGGAACATTTACATGAAATTCTACATGCATATGAGGGGGCTCTGACAAGGGCAGATGGAAAGAGGTTATTTTTACTGTAGATTGTAAATTCAAACTTCCCAGCTCTTTGCAGATTTTGGTGAAGGCTTAGGAAAACTTTGCTTGTAGTATGTATTGTTTGCATTGCATCCTACAATCCTTTTCATTAGCCTTACAAGCCATATATATCTTACCCAGATCAGAAAAGGTAAAATGTGAACTTGAGCCAAAGATTCCCTGATTCTCCTATGCCAGCCTCCTCCTGAAACTGGTCTCAAATTGTAGGAAGACTTAGCAATTGAACAATCCTAATTAGGTGGTAGAAAAGCTAGCCTACCCATCTGCATTGTAATTGGGAATTTTGTGATTCCTTTAGAATGAAGACTGGGTTTGCCAGTTCAGATCCTTGCAACTGTCGAGAGGTGGAAAAGGTTCATAAGGTGCTACAGTCTAAGGCAATGGAGGACAAGGCAGGCAGCCAGGAGGGACCCTGAGGAGAAGGCCTCCCAGGCCTGTGCCTGAAGTCACAGGGTTGAGAGGAAACAGGGAAGATTCTTGAAACACTAGTGAGGGAAATACAGAGGTGCCAGTGAAAGACAGAAAAACAAAGGAGATTTGCCTTTTGTTCATGCTTAAAGCAGTCTTGCTTGCCAGGTTAAGAATTCACTCTCCATGGTGAATGTAATTATATAATTATTATGTACTGCAAACATGGCCTGCAAAAAGTAAAAAAAAATTCAGGATGGCATCTGCAGGCCCAGCCCTTGGAGTACTGGTCAGTTCTGGACTGAAGAGTGCTGCCCCAAGTCCACCCATCTCCTCCTGTCCCTTCCTGTGTGATCTAGAACCTTTTGTGATGTTGCAGGAAGTGCCCAGGTGTGTAACACTGGGGGTGGGGATGTAACAATGTGTCTCATCCCCACCCCCAACCCCAGTGCTAAGCTCTTCAAGCTAGGCAGATTCCAGCTCCCCATATCCAGATCAACACCTGGTCCTGGAGCAGCTGTCTGCAGGGCAAGGCCTGACCGAAGCCCACACCCATGAGACCTGGCTCCCAAGGACTAGGGAACCACCGCGCAGCCACTCTGATTTCTGCAAAGCCCTCTCTGCCCTTTGAATTTCAGAAATTCTAGCTACAGACTTTGCTGCCAATTCCTACGTGCTTTTAAAACAGTACAGTGAAAACAAAGGTAATATCTATGCTTCTTAATATCATTTCTGGTTTCTAGCTGAACTTGGGATGCTTCTCCTAGCACATGCCAGGGGCACCTTTAGATTCTTTTCAAATCTGTCTCCTGGCCTTAGCCTTGTAAAATTCATTCTTCATTCTCCCATTAGAGATGAGAAAGAAACAGGAGTAGCAGAAGTGACAATTCTGTAGCACACTTATTTGTTGGAATGGAGATGGGATGAACTTTTATATGGACAGACATTCTTAACAGTGTGTGGACACAAACAAAAATAAGTAATAAGACCAACCCTGTAGGAGGAAGACGAGAGCACTTACAGTGCTTAATCAGCTGCCTCTGTGCTGCTGGTATCACCTGTGCTTAGGGACAAACTGAGGCACCTATGAGGTTAAATAACTTTCCTGGTATCTTGAAAATGGGACTCAAATCCAAGCTGTCCAAAACTGGAGCCCACACCTTTTCCCTGTGTCCAAGGAAAGCATGTCTGAGTAGGAGTCTAACTTGCAGGTATAAACTTGAAGAAACAAACACACTATAACAACTGTCAGAGCTAGTTCATTGCACATAAAGCCAACTAACTTGATTCAGTAGAAGTAAAGTCCCTTAGTTTTTGTAGAGGGAGACATGCTGCACTTCTAAGAAAAACAAGTATGTGCAGCTACGAGTTGTTTCTAGATTTTTTTTCCCTAAGCCCCATGTGATCACAGGACTTCTTTGAGGTGCCTCAATGTAGAGTGTATAATTAATTACAATGCTGGTATTAAGGGTGGGTGATTTCTGATCAGCCCACTGGTTGGATTGCAGCCATCCTAATCCCCTTCAACTGCATACAGTATAAGGGACAGAAAGGGGCTTGACTTACTCTCCCTTTGTTGCATTTGCAGCACTAGCAATTGTTGCCTTTCGGTCATGTGCCACCCCCCTGCCTTGGACCCAGCCAATTATGGACTGAAGTTTCTATAAACTGCGAGCTAAGTAACCCTTTTCCCTTTTAAGTTTGGGTGTTGAATATTTTGTCTCAGGAAGAAAAGAAAAATAAGACATCTGCAACCAGAAACAAATATGTTTGTTGTAAAGAGGGATGATCTAGTCATTAACATTGGTGATATGAAAAGACTTTGAAGCACCCACATAGCTCAGCAGACTAAAGCACTTGCTTAGGCAGATGCAGGAATCCATTTTGATCCCAGGAGTGCCATGTCAGCCCCTCCCCCCCAGGGCGGTGCCTTGAGATAGCAGTTGAGACTGGCCATGGCGGCGCATGCCTGTAATCCCACCCCTTAGGAGCCTGTAAACAAAAGGATCACTAGGCGTCCCATCTGTATAATGAGACCCTATAGACCCTGTACTACGTAGAGTTGAACCTTGAACTTAAGGAACATACATTCAGCAGCATAATGTTTTCTTAATGAGATAAGTGTTAAATTGAGTTCACATCAATAAGTTTGCACATGAATCGAGGCTAATTGTGTGAACCAAATAATGGTAAGCATCACTTGCCCACTTTCCAACCAGGCTAACATCACAATGAGATGATCCTGAGATTCCTAACCAAATCTGGCAAATGAGTTACACTGACACTGTTTCTCCGAGGGGCATCCTGGTAGCCCTTAGTGAAACAAAGGTTTGTGAGGGGCTCTGCCTGCTCAGTCACCTGGCATCATCTCCTCAGAAGCTTTGTGCTTTGAAGGAGGGTCTGAAATAGCCATATTTTATTGCAGCTTAATTCAGTTAAATTTTGGGTTTCTAAATATATTTATTATGGTTTCTAAATAGTCTGAACTTAAACACAATTCTGTGCAAGTCTTTGGGTCTCATTCATATAGCAACACCATGTATGGTTCCATAACACAAGTTATTTCATGCAGTCACCTGAGATAACTGGGTCACAATTTATTAATCACATTGACAGAGATCATATTTAGTGCTGGTAAGGAGAAAGAAAGGTAGTAAAGGGATTCTGAAAAGCTATTCATATAAATTGAGAGATTATAAATGCTCTTATTTTTCCACTTCTAAGCTGACTGAACTAAAGCTAGGTGTGGTGGTGTGTGCCTTGCAATCCCAGCACTCAGGAGGCTGAGGCAGGAGGATTGCTGCTAGCCCAAGGCCAGCCTGGTCTACAAAGCAAGAGCTCAAGGACACTCTGCCTGCATAGTGAGGCTCTGTCTCAAGATGACAAATTTTTTTTATTTAATTAATGAAAAATGAACAGAAAATGAAATTTCACGTTCTGACACCTTAAAACATGTTTAATACATTGCATAAAGACTATACATGTAAGCTCCGGGATAAAGAACTTTGGATGGTTCTAGTGGCTGACAGGAAGTTCATTCTTTAACACATAAAATTTTATTAGTAAAAATATCACTTCTGTGACTTTCAGAAGAGGCGGAAGTGGTGAGGTGATGTACATGAGCCACATAAGGTGTCAGTGCACCCAGTCCCACATGCTGCACTGGCCCAACCCCCGGATGCGGTGAGCCAGCAACCAAATCCATGCATAGTGGTGCATGCCTGTGACCCAAGCACTGGAGAAGCTGAAAAGAGGAGACTCACTATGGGTCTAAGAGTGAGACCCTGCACCAAATATATAATATATATATATAACGAGTGCACTATGTGTAAATGTTCTCTCACTTAATATATTCCACGTCTTACATTAGAATAAGCATAAATAGGCTGAAGGAAAGGCAGGTTCATTGCCCTTTTCCTGTCTAGCTGAGCTGCCCTTGTACCCAGCCAGGCATGCTGGAGCTTCCCACCTCTCATTTTCCACCCCTTCCTAAAGCTCTTTGTCTTAAAAACAACATATATTTTCTCTCTGTAGTGACTGGCAAATTTACACTTCCTGACAGTGCAGCCAATGGACATATTCACCTGAATGTCTTTAGTAGTCCAAAATTAACTCATGTTTTTCCACCTGAACCACATCCAGGTTTCCTATAAGGAAGCGATGCCTTTCCTATACTGAAGATACTTGAAAGACTTCTGGCTCTTAAAAATAAGGCTTTGGGGTCGGGGGGGATAGCTCAGTGGAATAAGTGCTTCCCTGGCAAGTGCAAGTGTCTGAGTTCAATCCCTGGTTCTGCCAAAAAATAAAAATTAAAAAAAAAAAAAAATAAGACTTTGCCAGAGAAACCACTATAGGGGAGAATATAAAACTCTGGAAATTACTTTGAGTTAAATGAGTTATGTGGTTTCCTATTTTAGGTTATTTGAACATTACAGTGACCTATGGGACATTCCATAGTGCAAATATGCCAGATATCTGACCTTGACATTCTTCAGCCCAACTAAAATTTAAATTTCTTACCAAAGAAACTTATCAATCAGTGTGGGGCTTGATCCTTGAAGTGGAGTTGATTTTCTGGAATGAAAAATGTAAAGTTTCTATGATGGTTCTCACCATGGAATCTTACAAATGATTTTATTACCCCAAGAATTATGATCCAGTAATACAAAATAGATTTTTTGCTTCTAATTTAAGGCCATAACTACAAGAGTGAAGTGATAACTTACTCTGTAAGTGATTTGTGTAGCAACCTTCCTTGAACGGAACAGAGCAGAAAACCCAAATTCACCACCTGTGCTCCCAGGGCATACAGGGCGATGACCAACAAACTTGGCATCAGGGGAGTTGCTCTGCTTCTACAGAGCTGAGCATGTCAGCAGGGGCTGTGTGGTCCATGGACCTGGGGAGCCGGCGTGAGATCCAGTTTCCAGATTGCCTTTAGCACCTTGCATGTGGATCCCAGGAGAGTAGTTGTAAAAGCTCCCCGGAGATCTCAATGGGCAGTAAAGTTGGAGAATTAAATATCGCTTTGTTGATAAATTTCATGTTCTGACACCTTAAATTTGCTCTAAGATATGAGACTGAGTATCTACAATAAATGCGGGTTTTCATACAGACATCAATCAGGCAGATTTGGGGATTTTTAAAATTCTATTTCCTTGACAGAAAAGTAAAAAGAAATATGATGCAAGTTGTCGGCAAGGGTAATAAGATTCTTAATCAACTGTGATACTTAAAGCCAATTTCTTAGATGGAAGGAAGGAAATATTGGGAGAAACAAACTTCCTTCATGGCACTCTCTGGAAATGTGCTCATCAGCTGCCTCGAGTATGATCAGAAGTCTCTGGGAGCCTGTGGAGGGGTGAAGAGTGTTTATTTTAGAAGGACTCACATTTTTTGATGCTACACGGATGTCATTTATTCGCATCTTCAGTATAGAATAAGTTTTGTGATTAACAAATTTGTTTCCTCTTGGAGATAGTGAAGAGACAGAAGTGCAGCTACATAAAGTGCTTAAAGGAGCATCTCAAGAGCTGGCTCTGAGAGGCTTCTCAGATGGCATCCATGGCTTTGCCAGGCTGCACTCATCCAGTCCTGGGTGTGGTCGCCTCCTCGAAGAGCCAACCCACCCATGGTGAGCTGCGCGACACAGGCATTTTTATGCTTATGAGATATGACTGGTGTTCCAAACCTCTCTGGAACAAATCATAACTTAAAGCTGAAATTAGCTCTCAGACATCCTGAAGTTAAGACTCTTCCTGCCCTGAGGCTGTGAAATTGCTTTAGACAGTTTTAACGACTCGTGTTCTATGCTATGAATTACTAGTAACCAGAGGCTTTGGATTTCCCCATCATTATTAAATGCCATAAATTCTGTTGGCTTCATTTTATAGAAAAGAACAACAAACTCATCTAAATTTATGAGGCAGTACATATTTGGAGGATTTTTGAACTGTTATGGAACCGGAGTACTAGTCGGTGAAATTCAACGTACTTTGCAAACAAATTATTATTATAAAAGCTGCTCCAAGTATGTTGGTGGAGATATAAATAAAAATGATAAATGTTGTGTCTCAATAGAAGAGTTTACTGTTAGCCAGAATTACTTGGGATATTACCAAAATTATGTTGGGCTGACGACCAGTTGAGTAAACGATCACATCTTGAAAAGCACTGTTTGTGATTTGTACATCAGATTTTGAGTCCTTCTAAGATGATTTCTGTCGCTGGCAGTGAAAAGAGATATTTTTCAGAGACCTGAATTGTCATTTGTGATCCCTCAAAGAGTTAACCTATCACTTGGACATCCACTTAGATCTTGGTTATAACTTACCATCAATTTTCATAATTATTTCCTAAATCAGTTTATATTTTAGTTTGAACTGTAAGTTACAGTATGGGAAATTAAAATTTACAACTACGAACTCTCTCAAGTAATGACATTTTTCCACTCTATAATTTAATGATACTTTAGAAATTGTATTTGAATCACAGTAATACTTCAACAGTATTAAGCACTTGCCTACACAAGCACGAAGACCTGAGTTCCCTGGCCCCACATGCTGCACTTGCCCCACCCCTGGGCATTATGAGCCAGAGACCAAGATGGGGTGAGGGGGTGCAGCCTGTAATCCTCCCTCTATTCCGGGGAGGTTGAAAACAGGAGAATCACTATGAATCCAAGCTGCATAGTAAGACCCTGTACCAAATGTATTAAAAAAAAAGAAACCTTGGTAAGTGTTTTAAGTCAAAATTAATGCTGTGAGATTTTTTATGAAGCAAAAATCTGTCCTTCAGAGTTATTCCTTCCCAACTTTGATTCTTTTTCTAGTCTTTTAATATTTTTCTTCCAGTGTTTATTCAATACTTCTCAATAATGTTTATATTTCTATTTATTAGTTTGTCTAAAGGTGTAACATATTGGCATTCTTCCCTGGAAAATGATGATTTTTGCTAACACCAAATGTCTCAGGCACAAAGTATCACACACATATACACATAAATGTATATATATTTGTCCCCTTCTGCATCTCAAAGTTATTTTTTCATAATTTTGATGAAGTCTACAATAGTATGTAATCACAACAGAATTATTTTCACAGCTGAATCAGACATAGTCTACAATCATTACATTTCCTTTCTTGTACACATTGGGGGTTCTTTTGGACTTAATCAGAATGTGTTTCTTGAGTATATGATAAGCTATTCTTTTACAGAGTATTAAGCATATGCCAGACACTACTAAATAATTTATGGTATATTGACAATTTATGGCCTTTTCCTGTGAGGTAGGTATTATTAACAGTTCCACTTTATACACAAGGAAACTAAGGAACAGGAAGTATGGATAATTTCTCCAGATCATAAAGTCTGTAAGTGCCTAATTTAAAATTGTAAGACTCCAATTGAACTTGACTCCCAGCCCCAGCCAGGCTGCTGGTAGAGGCCCTACTGTCATCAGAGAAGTCATTTCACCACCCTTCTGAAGCTGTCTGTTACTGGCAAGCACAGGATGTTGGGTGTCATAAAGAAGATAAGATAGCACAAAGAATTTTGCAGGTTCCAGGACATCTGGAAATACCTGAAAATTTACACAAGACCTTTAGAGACTACTCACTGATTTTTCAAGGTAGCCAAAGTATTTTGACCACATGTGTTTATTAAAGTCATCCCTTCTAACACCCCAGGCCTTCTTTCTCATCCCTATAGAGGGGGCACACCTGTCTCTGTTCCCTACATAAGATACATTTGCATTCTGTCTACGTCCACCCAAGCACAGCAAATTCTGTGCCATGTTGCCTTCACACATGTCTGGTGGTTTCAGATAGCAGCCCCTCCCCATTGACCCTATGTTATACAAAGAAAAAACAAATGTTTAAAACTAGCAGCTTGAGGGAAGAGCCATATTATTATTGGTAATGAAAGCATTGGAATTGATCCAGCCTATGTTTTTCATGGCACATGAAGAATAAATAAAGGAAATGATAGATTTCATTTTGAATGTATCAGGTTATATAAATTTCTGCTCTTTCAACCATTGGATGTAAGTAGGGAAGAGGTTTAAGCTGTGGGTTTGGATTGGGAGATCCTTGACATAGAACAGAAAAGTTAACAAATGAGAAGGTATGATCTCTTTAAGCAAGGGAATACACAAAAATGTCAAAGGCAGAGGACTGAACTTTATGGTAAATATATGTAAAGGTGGAGAGCAAGGAAGAAAAATAATGATTAGAAAGATGCAGTCATTAAAGTAGAAGGAGCAGGAGAAAAGGGATGAGAACCCATCTCCGAAGACTTTCCAAAATGATCACAGCATGAAGATAAGTGGAAGGCTAGGTGATGAGTGAAAACAGATTTTGGTGGATGATGGGGCTCAATTTGTGGGTGAGAGATGGAGCTTGGTTCACAGTTTTGGAGGATTTAGTCCATGATTAGCTGGTTTCAGAGCAGGAACATCAGAATGGTAATGCATAGAAGACAAAAGCTATTGCCGGAGGTAGCTGGACGCAGAGCCAGAGAACATCACTAGAGAGGAAATGCCCCAGGGCCAGATGTGGTACCCAGGGCCAAGTCCCTGACCCACCCAGGGAAACCCCAAATGCTTTTAAGCCACTCAAGTTAATACTCTAGCTTAATCAACATAGGTTGTTGTTAGTGACCTCTATCAAACAATTATAAATCATGAGTTTAAAAAGCAATAAATACAATATTTTTCATGTTTAACTTTTTGTTTCATTTCTAATGTTTAATCATTTATGTGGGGATATATGAGTAAATTATTGCTCCTCTAAGTATTTGGGAACTGAACCCCTGAAATTTTGCTAGTGCTCAGGTACCAGCAAAGTCTAGATCCACACAAAGTTACAGAAGAGAAGGACTAGTAAGTGATTTTTATTTTGTTTATTTTTTATTTTTTAAAGAATACAAAATAGGGCTGTTGAGATAGCTCAGTGGTCTAAAGCACTTGCTTAGGTAAGCTTAGGCAGTCAGGGACAGCAGTTCGATCCCTGGAACCACATGCTGCGCCAGTCCTTCCCTCAGGGTGGGCTAAGCCAGCCACTAAAAAAAGAAAGAAAAATAATGCAAAATAAAATTTTGCATTAAAATAGTATTTTGTATTAAAATTAGAAGAAGCATTAGAAATGATACAACATTTCACTAAACAAAGTAATAGGAATTCAACAATGGTTGTTTTATTATATGATTTACCTCCAAATTAATTGTTTAGGTTATCCGACATAAATGTGCAAAATTGGTTAAAAAAAAAGAAACAACAAAAAATTATAAGAAATTAAAAAGAAAAAAGACAAGGATAAAAAGAAAGAAAAAAGACATTAACTGCTCCTCTGAAAAGACCATCAGAGATCAGAGAGAGACTTTTAAGAGTCCTACACTTGGCTCAGAATTCTGAGTGGTATCTGCTTTGGTCCAATGTGTTAGGTGCTTTGAGGAATATATATATATATATATATTGAGGCCGATTTAGATCAGTATGTCCAAATGAGATTATCTTTTCTGGAAAGAAATATTTACTTTGGAGATTTTAAAGCTGTAATGAAAAACATGGCATTGGAAATACTGGAAAATAATGGACTTTTAAGAATGGATTGCTGTATTCTGTGCAACTCCACTTGTCACCATGGGACAAGTCATTGGGGTCAGATCTCTGAATTTCTTTTTAAATCTATACTACCTGTCCTTTTGGCTGCTATTACATCTTTTCATTTGTGATCCAGGAGATTTCCCCCTCATGCAACTAAGAATGTAAGCTCCTGAAAAACAAAAAGAAAAAAAAAAAAAAAGAAAGAAAGAAAGAAGAAAAAGAAATGAAAGAAGGAAAGAAAAAGACCATTGTACCTAGGAACCTGTGGCAAGTGTTGCTTTGCTTCTAGAAAGAACTGTAAAATCATAAAGTAAAAGAATAAATCTGCCATCTTAGACTAGTGAACTCTGAGGCAGGCGGGAGTTGAGACTGTCCCCTATGGGAACCAGTATGGCTCATGACCATAGAATTAGTGGTTATGGATCATAGAGCCATTACCATTAGAATAGTTTTCATTGTTGGCACTAGGGAGGCTGAAACAACTTACTTCACCTGTGACCTTACTTCGACAGTAGAAAACTACTCTTCTGTGGTTTAAACTTAGTCCAAAGCTTACTACTTAAAACAAAAAAGCAAACAAAAACTAATTTTATCTTTCAGCTCTGTAGGAGCAATTTTCATTTAACAATAGCTCTCTAAAATATGAATCTCCACAAGAAAACCATATAGCAACTTGCACATGCTGCAAGGACTGCGTCCATACCTAAACAGATGTAGGGAGCTGTTGATTAGAATCTCCAAAATGTGGCCCAGGGATATAGTTCACTGGCACAGTACCCGCATGGCAAGTGTGGTCCTGCATTTGATTTCTGGTACCAAAAAAAAAAATTCCCAAAATGTGCCTGCTGTATGATGTCTCAGGCATGTTATGGGACATACTTATACAGTATGAAATATACTAACTTCTCCAACCCAGGAAGCATCCCATTGCTCAGTACAAAGCAGCACCACAAATCTTTTTTTTTTTTTTTTTTTTTTGGTGGAACTGGGCGTTGAATTCAGGCCCTTACACTTGCCAAGTAAGCATTTATTCTGCTGAGCTATCTCCCCAGTCACACAAATGATTTTTATGAATAAATTGCTTTGTGCTTTGTTTTTAAATAAACATTTCTATGATAATACTCATCATTAAGAATTTAGGAAGCAAAGATCCCAAATCTTTACAGATCCCACCATCCATCATGTCTTTGCATACCCTAAATCCTTGATGTCACTCTCAACTATGTAAATGGAAGAAATTTTTGGAAAGAGAATTATTCTTCTTTCCCATCCAACAGCATAAGCACAGGGAGACATAATTCCTTCAGCCTGGCCCTCAATGTCATTTACTCTTATCGATTATCACTCTCTGCACACTTAGCAGGATCAGGCAAGAGGTGAAGTTCTGCACATGAATTACTTCATCTTTACAAAAACTTAGGAGACTGGTGCTTCCTTCATGACTTATTATAGGACAGTCCCTGACAGCACAGCCCACTTGCCCTGTGTGGCCAAGGTCAACAGCTGGCAGTGCAGGAATCAAGACTCAAGCCCAGCCCTCAGAAATCGATAAGCAATAGCTACTTTATTATGAAATGGATGGAGGGAGGGAATTTTTGGAGCTTCTGCCTTTTGTAAGTTGTTGTCCTGGGTACTTCACAGGTTAATTCCTTTCTCACCCTCACAAATTCACCAGATAAAGAATTTTGTCATTTATAAATGGGGAAAGCAGATCTTAGGGGGATTGAATAATTTAGTGAAAAGCACACAGATTTTCTGTTTCCAAAGCTGTTATTCAATGTGATTACATAAGAAGATTATTTTTACAACAATTTTCCCTACATGGGATGTATGAGACCAAAATCTGTCCAGTTCATTAATTTGAACCAGAGCAAACATAAATGAAACTTGACATTATTTTAGTTTTACAGATTCATACTAATACAGACTTTAAGCTTCAGTTTGGAGAATTCCACCAGAGATTAAGCATACTTTAATGGCATTTTTTAATGCCTAAACTCTTTTTTAATGCCTAATCTCAATTCAAATAAATTAGAATAGAAACGACACTTCAGTTGCCAAGGGATAACATTTCAAAAATGTATAAAAGGAATTTGAGAACATCTGTAAGGTATTTCCAGGCCAAAAGGCTCATTTATCAAATGAAAAATGAATGAAAAGATTAAGCTTTTCATGTCTCATAAAGTACTTTCTTGAACTTTTAGAAGAAATTGTAGTGGAGAAAATGGTGAGAAACCTGGGTAAAGGGTAGCAATCAACAAATGTCAGTGAAATGACTCAGCGGACTAAGCACTTGCTTAAGCAAGTGCAGGGTCCAGAGATCAGTCCCTGGCACACCACGCCATGACAACTCTGTGTCTGGGCAGGCTGAGCTGGTGACAGAGTTTGGGCATGTGAAAAGGACATTCAGTTGTAAGGAAAAATAGTTTCTGATATAATAGAGAAACACATAAATTAAATGTCATCAAAGAAGTAGAACTCTTAAGAATGGTAAAAATATTCTACCATGATTTGGTAATCATGATAGAACACAAATTAAGGTGAAGTAGCTTGTCTTTCCACCTAAAGTATGTTGCTGAGAAGATATCCTGAAAATGATTCCCTTATATCTTGCAAGTAAAGACAAATTGATGCTTCTTTATTAAAAAGCAATGTGCAAAATGAATCAAAAGATTCACACTTTTTTTTCCTAATGAGTCAATTTATAGAAATATCCTAATTAAAAATGTAAACTAAAATCAGAAGAGACATTGTTGAGGAGGGTGTTCAATTCAGTATTATCTAAGCAGAAAAAATAACATACAAAACCTTAGCACACTAATTAGAGTGGATATAGTTGGTTAAAAAATATAAACCATAATAATAAGACATAAAATTACATATAGATATGTTAATTAGGATTGTAAGTGAAAATGAATATATGAATTAAAAAGGATATTATAACAGTAAAAAATTACATGTAAAGTGATTTGTAAGTTATTTTAGAATAGCTGACTTGCAGTGTTTGCTTCTATTTTCAAAATATTCTGCACTGTTTAGAATGACTTAATAAAAAAATGATTAGTACATAGCAAATCAATAGTATTCTTTCCTTGTGTCCAGAATGACTGTGATATTGAGTGTGAATATGAATCTTTCACATTATTTTCAAGAATGTTATATTCTCACATAGTATGTGATGAGACATATTATTTCTGAACTGGGATGATGGTAGTCAGTGAAATAGAAAACTTAACAACTTACATGGAAAAAATGCCCAGGTCCTAATGGATTCACAAATGAATTCTACAAAACATTTACATATATGTACACTCATACGCTATAAGCAGCACATTCTGTAATAGCTAAATCTTGAAAACAGCTCAGATGTCCATCAACTGAGAAATGGATAAAAAGATGTGGTATTTTATACAATGAAATATTATTCAGCTATAAAAAAATTTGAACTTGAGGCTTTTACAGGTAAATAGATTCAAGTGAAGACCATATTCATAATTGAAATAAACCATATGCACATGTGTAAACATATCTCCATAGTGTAAGAATCTGAAAGAGTAAAATGTAAAAGACACAATAGATATTGTGAAAAGACAAGAAACTGCTCAAAAGGAAAGAACAGTGGTTCAGAGAAAGGAGGAAAGAAGGAAGGAATATATATATATATATATATATATATATATATATATATATATATATATATATAATGGTTATAGTATATATTATATATTATAGGTAAGATAATTGCACCATTAAGGCATTGAAAGGAATAGTTAATATTTACATTGTTGGATCATTCTAAAATATCTATATCTGGAGTCTTGAGAAACTACTTTGAAATAACTATATATACACAATATAGTAACTACTGTTAATTTACTTTGTTTTGAGTTTATGTGTCTTTTTGTTTTTAACTTTAAAATAAGGCAAAAAATAAATAAGGCTGGTATTCATTTTCAAGCTAATAGCCTATTTTCTCCATGAAAATAAATTTCCACTAAAATTTAGTAGTGCCTGCTTAAGCAGACTCAGCAGCCGGGGTTCTATCCCTGTCATTCTTTGCTGGACCAGCCCCTGGGGTATCCTGAGATGGTGATAGAGACTGGGCATGGTGGTGCACACCTGTAATCCCAGCTCTTTGGGAGGCTAAACACAGGTGGATCACTACGAGTCTGATCTAGTAGTGAGACCCTATAGATCCTGTAGCCCATTACTAAAACTACAAAAAAAAAAATTGTAACCAGTGAAATGGGACATTCTGTCTATATTCAACTATTTTTATATATTCATAACTCACAAGCAATATGATAGATTAAAACACTGGAATCTTTAAAATGTATTGATATGGCATTGACATAAGCCTAGCAAACACCCAGACCCAAACCATGCTAACTGGTACTAAGAGAGGTGTACCGAAACCAAAATTTTCATCCCTTGGGAAAAAAAAATCACTCTCTATTCCTTAGTTCCTAGATTTTCTAAACTCCATTTAGGGAGCCCTTCACATCACTGGGTTGATCAGAGAATGGGCAAGTGTCTTTTGAGCTGGAACACTGACCTTTCGTCGTTTCACACTCAAGCCTGTCTTCTAAACCAGCCTCTTTTCTTCTGCTCCCTCCTCTTAATTTTATGCTTCCATCTTCCTGATATTTGCCTAAGAAAAGCACCTTGGAGTTATTGAAGCTTCCTCTCTCCATAGGCTATCACCTGTCAACTGAACCTGTAAGGTACTTCTTTGAAGGAGTCCCTCATTATTTCTACACATGATGTATTATGTGTATTTTTTTTGATAAGCTTCTCCCAGACTTACCCTCCTCAAATTATATTAAGATTTTATTAGCTTCAAATAAAAAATATTTTGTGGGTATTTTGTTGCCATAGTATAAAGTCTAAACTTTGTTTCATTTCAAAATTAAAAGCCAATTGCTGCTTGCTTGTCTCTTATAGCCATTCATCACCTCTTCCTTATATACTTTTACCTGATTCAGACACAGCAAATTATTTTCAGCTCGGTCTCCCTTGCTATCTTGGAAAGATACCAGATACCCAGTGTACAAATGACATCTTATACATCACTGTATATCAAGGAGCTAACAGACTATAAGAACTCATGACAAACTAGGTAAAGTGAGTAAGTGTATGAATGGATCCTGTAGGGTAAAGTGCAGATGATATTGATGGAATACTTCCTATGGCTCTGGTCTTCCTCTGAGAATAACACTGGGAAGAGGAGAATCTGAAAGGAAGAGAATCCTCCTTCGTAAGAGGAAGAGAATCCGCATTCCTGGCTCAGACTTAACCTGGAGGCAAAGTACTGAATGTTCATAAACATCGCTGAAGTCAGGGAGAAGTGTGGGTAGCTTTATATCAGTGGCACAAAAGTGATTTTTCTGCAAAAGGTAAGAGAATTAGTATTATTGATAAGAGTGAAACAGTTTTTGACAGGAAGCTGAGCTGATGGCAGTGCTAGATTCCACCCATGAATATTAAGAGGTTTAGCTAATCTACATGCAGTAACAGCTGGAGGTGGACTGAATGCTATTCCAGTTATTAAAAGTAGGATAAACAAAAGATATAAAAATGGGCACCACATTTGAGGGGTTAACTAATACTTCTGTGTGGTGGAAAAATGAGATGTGAGAGCAGTAGAGAATTAGTAACTTTAGGGAAAAGGCAGAAGTCCAAAGTGGCCCCAATTATCCTTGCGTCTCAGTGTAATGTGACCCTTAAATGTGAACAAACTTATGACTTGATTCTAAATTTTGAAATGTGAAAAGGTGATAAGATGTAACTACTATGATAATATTACATTTTAGAACATTCCATCTTGCCAGGTGAATCACTCCTCTAAAAATTCCACAAATTTTCTAGCCCCAGGAACTGAATGTTCCCACCTAAAGCAGCAGGCAAATGAATCCTCCCTAACTGAGTCTCAGGTAAATAAAATGGGGATCTTGCCCAAGATATTGATTGTGGATTTGCAAGGCTCTAAGAGAAGATCTAGCTAAGTCTTGTCCACACAGCTGACCTACAGAAATGAAGAGAAAGTCTGTTGCTTCAATGGTGATTCTGAATAAAGCAACAAACAAGTAAAAACATTTTTATCTAGATGTGGGATAGCATGGTAAAAAAAAATACCTAAAAATTTCAAAATGGCTCTGGAACCAGATTCTTGAGAATCCTATTAGACATTGGAAAGGTGAAGATCTCATTATGAGAAAATGGATGAAGATACATCCTGTGATACAATAGCATTAATCTGGAGCAGTTATTTCCAACAGTTAAATGGAAAGGCAAAAAGTATAGTGCAAAGTATTTCCAAGCCAAGTGCTGAAAACACTCTCTAAAATATTGAGGAAAAAAGGTATATTGAAGAAAAATAATATAAATCAAAAGTAACCAGGACTTAATAACTTTGAAAATTCTTTGTCCTCCTAAATGACAAAGGATGCTAAGATTAAGAAAATCTGGTTTAAAGGAAGGTGTGAAAAATCAAAGTGGTTCTCACAAATCTGTTCCATCAAATTGTAAGGAGTCTGAAAAGTTAAATTTGTTGTCCTTCATTCATCTCAATAGGAGCCAGATACAGAAGAATTAGAAAAGGTCTGTGGGTGTAGCTTTTGTCTACTACAATGAATTCCCTTGAAATACATGGGAAGCCTGCATGTATTTTTGAGAAAATCATTTCAGAGAAAAGTCTCCTAATTTGGATGTGAAGGAACAGACAGGGTACAAAATGAAAGGAAATTGTTGGTCTTCAACCATTTTTCTGGTTGGAAGTAGCTGCTAAAATTACTTGGTATTATCATTCGTGAAAAATGGAAGATAATTCAAAGGCAGAACCTTACTCCTGAAGGAGGAGCTGAGAGCCATGGAAAATTATTTTCCTATTTTGAAATATAAAGGCACTAACTTTTGTCTGACTGAACTGACTTCTGAATGAGTAAGGATTTCCTTTTGTGCTCCCATATTATAACAAAATGTAACAGTCAGCCTGCACCTATCCCACTGCTGCATGTTGTGTATTTTCAAATAGATAATCTGACTCCTTAGTTACACAGGGCCACACGAAGGGCAGCATTCCCAGAGTACTGCCATTAACAGTCATCTGAAGAAGGCTCAACTGCATCTGCATCTAATTTACAGGATGAATTTGGACTGTGAGCTAATGGTAATAACAAAGGATGCCACTGGGAATTTTAGCCAGGGGAGAAATACAGGTGAACTGTGTTGAGACACCAAGCTGACTCCACTGATCCTTTTTATGATCACCCCTTTCTGAATGCATCTAAAATCTGTGAATCCAAACTAATAGACTATCACCAAGGTGATAATACATCACCCCATGATAAAGTATATTAGGATCTGGCTTGTTAACATACTCTTTCCACATACATAAACTTCTTCTCATGAATCTAGCAGTCATAAGAAAGTGGGACCAAAGGCAGACTAAGGGGGTGG
Organism: Ctenomys sociabilis; assembly: GCA_004027165.1. Lineage (NCBI taxonomy): Eukaryota > Metazoa > Chordata > Mammalia > Rodentia > Ctenomyidae > Ctenomys > Ctenomys sociabilis. The sequence continues at coordinate 49,250 of PVKA01011449.1, forward strand.
GGATTCGTTCCCTTGACCTACTGTGCTTGCTGGTCCTGCCCCCAGGGCTCACTGAGATGGTAATTGAGACTGGACATGGTGGCACGCACCTGTAATCACAGGACTTGGAAGGTTGTAAACAGGAGAATCACTATGAGTCGGGTCTAGTAGTAAGACCCTGAACATTTTGTAGACCCTTCCCTAAAATACAAAAAAATAAAAAGAAAGTGGAAATGAATACTTTCAATAACCATATGGGTAGGGAAATGGATCCTTTTTTAGTTAAGCCTCCAGATGAGACTAACTGGAACCACGGTCTTCCCACTATAGTAATTTGTAGCTGAGTAATCAAAAATTAATATGGTAACAGGAACCCTCATAATCTCCACTTCTATACCTAGCCAGGTTTAACTATATGAACAGTTAAGATAATTATATTTTAAGCAAAAACAATTATGTTTTATTAAGCTTTTCCCAGTATTATTAATTTATTATCATTTAATTTTCTATTGCTTCAAATAGAGAGGGAATTATTATAGTTGATTTTCCACTCAGAATAATCTTTTACTCTAGCCTTTTTTTTTTATTAGCTAACGTTCACTTCCAATTTAAGCAGTATACAAAGTCAACTCCCAGCTGGGCATAGTGGCGCATGTCTATAATCCCAGCACTCGGGAGGCTGAGGCAGGAGGATTGTTGTGAGTTCAAGACCATCCTGAGCTACAAAGTGAGCTTAAGGCCAGCCTGAACTGCATAGTGAGACCCTGTCTCAAAAAAAAAAAAAAAAAAAAAAAAACAATAACAACAACAAAAAAAAAAACAAACAATAACTACAAAGTCAACTCCCCTGGTTGGGTCTGAGGATGTAGGCCCCTTACTCCATCAGTTGATTTTATATTACCCCATAGATCATTTTATTTAAAAAAAATTTTTTCTTCTTTACATGGATGGAATTTCAGCCTCCTCTGAGGTATGCTGTTGGTGAACATGTCACATAAATGAATATTGAGTGCAATTATTATTTTCCCCTGGAAAATAAAAAATTTAGAGACTGTCTGCTCTTGACATTTGCTTCACTGATTTACAGCAGATGAGACAAGTAACAAAGGTTGCTAACCAAACTACTTCATTGAACAGTCTGAACCAGGTAGGTTTGATAAATGTTTGTAGTAAAACAAGTGGCAAATAATGATGCATTATTTCTATGGTTACTGCTTTGATCATCTATGCTAGCTCTTTTAAAACATGTACTTACTTGTTACTATTGTATGTATGGCTATGCTGCTGTGTATTTCCTTGATGCATTTTTGTATCCATGGAAATTGTGCTTCTTAGAATATATGAATAAATTTAGAAAGAGGTAAGTAAAACCTTTTACTATAATCAATAACCTCATTCTATATCAGATTTGCTTCTGTACATCATCTTTATGTCTCAAAAAACTTTTTATTTATAGGTAAATTGATAAAACATGACATGCACATCATTCCAATTTTCAATCAAAAGGTCTATGCAATTTTCTGAAAAGAGAAGCAGAGCTAGTGATTGCGATGAATGGAAACACATGGAGTGATCATAATTCTGAAAATAGAGAAGCCAAAAGTCTATCCTTATTTTGAAGACAAGGAAACTTGGATCCAGGGGCTGATTGGCTACAATTATGTCAAAGTTTAGCACATGGGAATGGCTGCTCTAGGTTTCCGGTACAGAGTCTATGTAGTTATCCAATTAGTATAACTTGATGGGATTCATAAGGTAAAAGTCCAGATGTCCCTATTCCTATGCTGGTGCTCTTTATAGTTTGCTACCCTGGGCTGACTTTTATGTCTTCTTTTGCTTGTTTTGATTCCATATTTTTAAGACCTGACTAATAGCCACTTTTAAATAATCTTTTCATTTTCCAGAATGTGAATTGAGCTCTTACATGAAATTCAGGTAGAATAAGAACTCTTACATGAAATTCAGGCAAAAAAAAAAAAAAAAAAAAAAAAAACCAAAAGAATAATTTGTGATTTGACCTATGGCTTCAGGCTAAGTCTTCCTCACATTTATTTCTGTCCTAATATTAAGAGACTACATTTGTGCCTCACAGCATCCCTGGCCAGTTGAGAATCACTGCTTCATTTCTCTTTTGATTAATATAAGGTTTACAAAAAAGGCTCTGAAGAAAAAAATCTTATGTCCTACTGTTTGAGGGTATATACTGAGCTGAATTTTTGCCTCAGATTTTTCAACCTCTTGCATACTAAGCAACTTTTTACCAATCTCATCTTTCTCTTGTAAAGTCCTGCTAAAAAGTAGGAAGAAGTTGCTAGTACTGTGACGTTCTGGCTTTTATAGCTACTTTCCTTGGAGGTATAAGCAGTGGAAACATATGAGTTGCCTTCAATATTATCATGAGAAACTTTCACCAGAAGTTTTCTGACATGTTACCCAATATTTACCATGACATATCTCTGTTCTTTATATCTGCTTCTGCATTGTTAGATTGCTTCTGCATTTTAGGTTTTTGTTCATGGTACTATTACATTTCTAAAGGCTTTATCTGTGTTACAAGCTTGAACAACTTGTAACAAGCTGTGGAAGAAGATTTGGGGCAGGTAAAGAAGCTAGTGGAAAACTGAAAGTCAAAGTCACACAAGGTTTATGTGAGGATCAAAAGAAAATCAGTGTATGTGGAACTTAACAAAAGGAACAATGCAAGATGAGATCACAGTGATAGGTAAGGGTGAGATTTGTAGGACTTCTTTGAAATATAGGTTTTATTCCAAAGGCACTAAAAATTCACTGTAGTATTTTAAGCAGAAAAGGAAAGAAAAATTCTGATCATTCATGATACCATAAGGAATATGGATTATAGGAAAACAAGAGTAACATAAGACATCTTCTTAAAAATACCTAAGATATAATGGCTGCTTATGAATTATAGTTGGAGAGATGTAGAAAAAGAAGGGTATGGGATGTTTTAGAGCTGGAGCTGGAAAGTGTCCTGGATCAACTGAATATGGAGTGTGAGAGAGGAAAAAGGAATCAAGGATAGTTCCTAGATTTGGTGGGTGGTAGGAGGTTCCCTTTGTCTCATTGAACAGGATGAGAATGCTAGTTGTAGTTCTATTTTGGAGAAGTTATGCTTCAAGTGCCACTCGTGAATCATAGGATGATAATAAGAGATCCAGTATTTCCATGAAGCCATCAGGAATAGAAATATTGAGTGGAAAGTCATCAACATTTGAGGATATGGAAAGCCATAGTTCTGAGGGAGGTCATTAATGAGTAGTAGATAAAGCTGATGTCCAGTCCCTTTCCTGTTGTATTTTCCAGTGCACCCTTCTAGGAGGTATAAACCCTCAGAACGTGTAAGGTGCTATCCTACACCAGAAGCTTCACACTATCTAAAGATATTGAAATCCAAAGAGGAAGGTGTTAGGAGCTGATAACACTGGAAATTGATTGTACATGGGAGGGCACGATGCGGTCTCCTTGCCTAAAGCAGTCAAGCCACTTCAGTCTTGAGAAAAACATCCTGCCTGAACATTGTTGGCTATTTATTGCTAGGCAGCTTTGTGTCGTGTGATATTAACTTTGAAAAGGTATAAACACCCCTACTGTTACTCGGGGGTTCTTTGCCAATCAGGCATGGTCCACCACTGACCTCAGCTATTATCTCTTGTTTTTCTTTTCAAAATCCTATTACCATTTTCTCCCATGGACCACTGAGAAATCAACAAGTTCCTACATTTGATACCTGCAATAGGGACCCCTGGTAAGGAGATTTTTATAGACAAGAGAATGGTCCACAGAATTTTGCTGGCAATAGAGTGGAGAAATGGATTGGTGGGTCAATAGTTAGCACTGGAATTTTATATTGACAATTACCAGGGCTGGGGAGATAGCTTGGTAGAATAAGTGCTTGCCTGGCAAGTGCAATCCCCAGTACTGAAAAAAAAGAAGAAGAAAGAAAAACAAAGACAATTATTAGTGAAAAACATGGGGCATGGAGGTCTACCGACCTTAAAAATATACAAAAAATTAGCTTAAAGAGACAAATACATCTGACAAAAGCCAAAGAGGATAAAGTTATATTGAGTTAAAAATTGGACAAAGAATTTCAAGAACCATGGATGTTGACAGATGTATGTAAGAATGTCTGTTGTTTTCTTGGTTCCTGTATTTACATTAAAACCATCATAAAGGACTTAGCATAAAGTACTATTTTATAATCAAGTCCCACATAGGACAAAAAAGGTGCAGCAGATAGAGTTTGAAGCCTCTAGCTTTGCTCAATTAGGTGAAAAAAGGAAAAATTCTTTCAGTTTACAAGCAGATGGTTAAGGTAGCTCAGTGGGAGCATCACCAAGGGGAGGAGCACAACCTGAGCTCAGGGAGGACTCCATGCTTGGTCAGAGAAACATCCAGCTGGAAGTTCCCAACTGGCTGTGCACGTGCAGATCTGTGCCAGTAGCAGTGGTTGGCCAACTACAACCCTATGTGCTAGGTACTAAGTAGAAGAGTCATTACTATGCACGCTGTGGTACTGGCATTGGGGTGGCATATTACTCGCACAATAATTCTGTACATCGCAAAATAATGTTTATGCTTAAAATCTGGGCAAAAGACTAAACATCCACACATCAGAGACACAGTGACAGCAGTCACACACAGTGGCCCTGGCGACATAGCAATAACTTGCATGTCATTTGGAGAGAGAAAATGTGGTAAAGCAGCTCTTTTGCCATCCTAGCAGTAGAGAGGATGGTAGCTTTTAATGGGTTAATTTTATCCTAGCAAAAGAAGTTTTAGTTTAGCCTTCCCCACCTGTGTTAAGATGCTCTGACTCTTTCACTCCTTCCCCACCCTTGTTAAGATGTTGTAAATGTAAAAGAAATAAGAGGTAAACAGAACTACTTATAGTTCTTCTATAAGTCTTCTTATAAAGTTCTTCTTTGGCTGTGTTTCATGTGTTCTATTTTCTGTATTGCTCATTCAAGGAATCCATCATATTTCTGATCTCCTCTATTTTTGTATCCATGTCTTCTTTAGAGGTAGTTATTAATTCTTTTTCTGCTGTGTTTCTTCCAAGTTGGATTTCCTCTGCATATTTCTGGATTTGTTTCGGTATTTCAGATCCTATGACTTCAAAAAGTTCTTTTTTGATTTCAGAACTTATTTCTGCTTTGAGTTCCTCATGATCTTTCTGTTGTTGTTTCTTTGCTTCAGATGCTGTTAATTCATATATATCAGCTGGAATAGTGCTCTCTGCACTTGTTCTGGGTGAGCATAGTTTTTCTACCCAATGTTTCTGGAATTCATTCTTTATTTCAGATACTATGTATTCAAATATTTCTTTTTTAATTTGGGGAATTACTTCTCATTTTATTTCCTCTATAGCTTTCTGCTGTTGTTCCTTTGCTGCTGTATCTGTTAGTTCATTCGTTACAGCTGAGCTAGTGTCCTCTGCCCTTCCTGCTGGACTCGAGGTCTGGGATTGCATTTTTCCCCTTCTCTTTGTCATTTTTGTATAGCACTGATCTTTGACCTTTGGTGTAGAGCTTTGGTGCAGCTATAACCTTAGCTTGTTATGAGATTCGGGTGCCAGTCTATTAAGTTTGAGATTTTCCAGGTATGCCATCCTGGGTCTAGCTGTTGTGTTCAGTTCCTTTTTTGCTGCAGCTCCTTTGGTTCCCCTCTGTTGGTTCCTGGGGTCAGCCCTCCTGTGTCAGGCAGGTCGTTCCCCAGGTGGGCGGGCCTCGGCTTTGGTGGGTCTTCTGGGCTTACAAAAGTATAGTGGATGATCTTATTCACTGAGTAGGCTGTACTGGGTCAGCCAGCCTGTGCTGGGTCTGGGTCTACAGGCCGTAACCCAAGAAGGCTGGGAAAGGTCCCTCTGGTGCAGTGGACCTGGAGCCTTCACTCACAGGCCAGGCTGTGCTGGGTTTCCGTCTGTAGCATGGGACCGGATTGCTGAGAAATGTCCTTCCGGCGTGGCAGGCTTGGAGTTCTCACTCCACTGGGTCTGGGGCTGTGGGGTGGGACCCGTAATCACCTAGAAATGTTTCTCTGGCACAGTGTGCCTGGAGCTGTCCCAGGGGGCAGGTAATCCCTGGGAAATATCTCTTGGGCACGACTGGCCTGGAGTTCTACACTCACTGACTTTTTTTTTTTTTTTTTTTTTTCTGTCTTTTTGAGACAGGGTCTCACTATGCAGTTCAGGCTGGCCTTAAGCTCACTTTGTAGCTCAGGCTGGTCTCGAACTCACAACAATCCTCCTGCCTCTGCCTCCCGAGTGCTGGGATAACAGGCATGCGCCACCATGCCCGGCTTTTACACTTACTGACTTTTGATGCCCAGAGAATTGGGGAAATTCCCACTCAATCAGTGGGCTTTAGGTCAGGGGATCCGGGGAGGTGTTGGTGAGTGGGTCCTGAGGTTTCAGGCCAGTCACTGGCTTGGAGGGGTTGGGGACAGGGATCTGCGTAGCATGCGTGGAAAGGAGTCAATGGCTCTCCCTCAGACTCACCACACTCTCACTGATCTGGGAAGCCTGGTGTGTCCTGTAAATTCACTCTCGCTGGGAGATCTTGGCGTGGGATCTAGGAAGCCCCTGGAGTCAGCCACTGTCTCAGGCCAGTCTCTGGCTGGGCGGCGTGGGCAGGATCGAGTAGACTGCTGGCATTGGTCTTGCTGTCTCGGGAGGTCTCTGGGGCTGGGCGGGCGCGGGTGGGATGGAGGAGGATGGGGGAGTCGGCCGCACTTTCTCTGGTCGGTCTCTGGGGCTCCAGAACTACTTATAAAGAAGAAGTCCCTGACTTCTTGAGTCAACCAACATGGCATTCCATTACAGTTGCCATGGAAACCAAGAAGGAATTTAAGCAGAAACAAAATAAAGAAAAAAGCCGGACATGTTTCTGATCTGTAAGGATAGGAGAAAGGCCAGTGTCAGCCCCACCTCCGGGTTACACTGAGATAGAGATTGAGACTGGGTGTGGTGTGGCATGCCTGTAATCCTAACACGTGGGAGGCTGTAAACAGGAGGATCACTACAAGTCCAATCAATGCAGTGAGACTCTGTAGAGAATAGGGAAAGCATATTCAGATGCCAGACATTTAAGGTCAGTAACCCTGATGGCTGGCTTTATCAATAAACCCTGCTTCTTCCTAATCTTTGGTCTGACATGGAAATAATCTTGCCATTTCAGCATGTCACTTAGCCCTGAACCAATAGAGTAATAGCAGCAACCAGCGGCTGAGCCTCGATAGAAGTCTCCAGGTTTTCCTTCGTATTATCGATGCTGATTATGCAAAGAATATCAAAGTTATAATTCATTGTACTCAAAACACTTTGTATCACTCCAGTAGTGATCAATTCATCATTATTTCTTTGATTAAAAAATTTAAAAAGTATCTTTAAAAAAATGTTGAGAATCAGGGAAAAAGCAAAGTAGAATAAATCCTTGCCTGACAAGTGCAGAGGCCTGAGTTCAATGCCCGGTACCACAAAAATAAAAGTTAAAAGAGCTGGGGAGGATAGTTCTACAGTGTAAGCACTGGCCTGGCAAGTGCAGGAACCTGAGTTCCACCCCTGTTACTGCATGCTGTGCCAGCCCTGAAACTGGGAATGGTGGTATGTGCCTGTAATCCTAGTGCTGGGAAGGCTGAGAAAGGAGGACTACTATAAGTCCAAAGTGTGTAGTGAGACCATATTTTGAAAGAATTTTTTAAATGTGTTAAAATATAGAAATTAGTTAAAGGAAAAATATTTTAAAGGTCTTTCAAATGCAAGTTTGAATGCCCTTCAGGTAGGGCAGCTACAAAGGTGCTGTATTGCTGACCTGAAGGAATACAAAGGGCCACTTTTCAAGAAATAGAGCCTCTCAGAAATGCAGGAAATAAATGATTCTCTCTCTCTCTCTCTCTCTCTCTCTCTCTCTCTCTCTCTCTCTCTCTCTCTCTCTCTGTCTCTCTGTTTCTCTCTCTCTCTCCTCTTCCCTCCCTCCACTGCAGTTACATTTTCGCCTTAAGATGATTAACGTAAAAGTCTTTTTACCAAGATGGCACAGAAGGCAAAGAAGGAAGTCCCTGGCCCTCCCAAAGCTGAAGCCAAAGCAAAAGCTTTGGAGAACAAGAAGACTGTGCCACAGAAAGAAGATACCAATGTCACCCACCTTCCACCGTCCCAAGACTCTGTGGCTCTGGAGGCAGCCCAAACACTCTCTGAAGAGCGTCCCCAGAAGAAACAAGCTTGACCACTATACCATCAACAAGTTCCCCTGACTACAGAGTCAGCCAGGAAAAAGATCAAGGACAACACATGCATGTTCATTCCAGATATCAAAGCCAGTACGCACCAAACAAGTTGGAAAGACATTGATGTTGCAAAGGTCAGTACCATAATCAGGCCTAATGGTGAGAGAAGGCATATGTTCAACTGGCTCCCAATTATGGTGCATTCAACGTTGCCAACAAAACTGGGATCATCTAAACTAAGTCCAGCTGGCTAATTCTAAATATATACATTTTTTCCATCTTAAAAATAAAAACATTAGCCGGGCGTGGTGGCACATGCCTGTAATCCCAGCACTCGGGAGGCTGAGGCAGGAGGATTGTTGTGAGTTCGAGACCAGCCTGAGCTACAAAGTGAGCTTAAGGCCAGCCTGAGCTGCATAGTGAGACCCTGTCTCAAAAAAAGACAAAAAAAAAAAAATAAAAATAAAAAAAAATAAAAACATTGGCTTTAAAGAAATTGTATTTCCTAAAATTTAAAATAATGTGGATATTTTTAAAATATTACTCAAAAATCTTTGATTGCTAATATGATTGGATTGCCTGTTTTGAAGTCCTAAATTTATTTGGTAAAGAAAAGTTTTGAATCAGACACACATGTGCAAATATCATATAGTCTCCCTAGTATAAGAAATAAAAAGAAGAAATACAAACAGAAAGGTATAGCAACTAAAAAGAATTTAGTCAGATAGTGAGGATAAACTGAACTACATATGTTGCAGGGTACTAAATAGCTTTTCTTCTTCTTCTAGATGATTAACAACCTAAGTTTGCAGATCAAAAATTGGGGAAATGGAAGGGCTTCAAGATCAGCAAAAATTCTGGCCTTAGTCTTTCAAGGTCAGTGAAGAAGCCCACTCCCACCCCATGGCCCCAGACACAGCATGGCTCGGCCAGTGAGTGAGGGCTCCAAGCCCGTTGCGCCGGAGGGACCTTTCCCAGCCTTCTCTGATTCCGGCCCATGGCCCCAGACCCAGCAATGCTTGGCTGACCCAGCACAGCCTAACCGTTGAACAAGAACATCCACTATCCTTTTGGGAGAACAGAGGACCCACGAAAGCCCAGGATCGCACACCTAGAGAGGGACCTACCTGTGACACGAGGGCCAACTCTGGCAACATTCTGGATCCTTTCCCCAAAGCCAGCCAAGATAGTGGGAATTTTCACTACTTGCTCTGCATCCCAGTTCAATTCATGCTCACCTGACCAGGAAATCAACACAGGGAAACCACAGGAGCTACAAAAAAAGGAAATGAACACAACAGCTAGATATAGGCCAGGCATAACTGGATAATCTCAAACTTAAAAGATTGCAACCTGAATCTCATTACACGCTAACATTAGAGCTACACCAAGGCTCTACACCAAAGGTCAGAGGTCAGTGCTATACAAAATGACGAAGATAAGGAGAAAAATGCAATTTCAGGCCTGGAGTCCATCAGTAAGTGCAGAGGACACTAGCTCAGGTGAAAGGAATGAATTAACTGAAACGGAAGTGAAGGAACAAAAAGAGGAACTCAGACGAGCATTAATTCCTGAAATAAAAAAAAAAAGAAATATCTGAATACATAGCATCTGAAACAAAGAATCAAATCGAGAAACATCAAAGGGAAAAGCAATGCTCACACAGAACAAGTGCAGAGAGCACTATTCCAGCTGAAACGTATGGATTAACAATGTCTGAAGAAAAGAAACAATAGCAGAAAGGTCATGAGGAACTCAAAGCAGCAATAATTTCTGAAAACAAAAAAGAATTCTTTGATAAAAGAGAATTTTTTGAAATCATAGCATCTGAAATACAGAAACAAGTCCAGAAATATACAGAGGAAACCCACTTTGGAAGAAACTCTGCACAAAAAGAATTAATAACTACCTCTAAAGAAGACATTCATAAAAAAAATAAAGGAGATAAGAAATATGACAGATTCCTTGAATGAGCAGTACAGAAAAGAAATAGAATACACGAAGCAGAGTCAAAGAGATATAGAAGAATGAAAAATCTCAATCATAAGTCTACAAAACCATTGGAGTGAAAGTGAAGACAGAGTTTCAGATCTTGAAGATGCTTATGCAGCTAGGGAAAAGATCAGAAAGGATCTATTAAAACAATGAGAATGCAGGAAAAAATAATCCATCACCTGCAAGATGACACCAGGATAAACAAGGTGAGATTGATTGGTATCAATGAGAATGAAGGCGTCAATACACGTAACATAAAAAAAATTTAGGGAGAAGTGATCTCAGAAAACTTACCAAATATAAGGAAACAATCCAACATTCAGGTCATCAAAGCACAGAGAACACCAAATAACTTCAATCCAACTAAAAAAAAAACAAGACATATAATAGTCAAGATCCCAGAAATCCAACACAAGAATAATATACTGAAAGCTGCTAGAGAGAAGAAGCAGATCACATTCAAAGGAAAACCCATCAGAATTATAGCCGACTTCTCTACACAAACCCTGAAGGCAAGGAGAGCATGCAGCAGAGTTCTTCAAGTATTACACGAAAACAAATTCCAGCCCAGACTATTACACCCTGAAAAACTCTCTTTCAAGTTTGATGGAGAAGTGAAATACTTCCACGACAAAGAACAATTAAAGAATTTCATGATGACAAAGCGATGCCTTCACAGGCTGCTGAAAGATGTTCCAGAGAGAGACCACAATGACCAGAATTCCATGAATGAGAATGGAAGGAAGCCACTAAACAGGACAGACAATTAAACACAGGTTACAAAGGATAAACAACACCAGGTAAATATCATGACAAACATAAGTCAGCACATTTCAATCATAACCATCAATGTAAATGGACTCAATTCTCCAACTAAGAGAATTAGACTGGCACAACAGTGGATAAGGAAACAAAATCCAACAATATGCTGTATACAAGAAACACACTTAACTCAAAAGGACATTCACAGGCTCAAAGTCAAAGGATGGAAAACAAAATTACATGCTCCAGCACCTCAGGATAAAGCAGGAGTAGCAATTCTGTTCTCAGACAGTCTCAACTTCAAACCAAGAATGATCAAATGATACAAAGAAGGCCACTATATATTGGTCAGTGGATAAATTCAAGAGCAAGAAGTAAAACTCATAAATATCCATGCACCAAACATAGGAGTACCCAACTATGTAAGGCAAATCTTAAGGGACATGAAAAACTTAATGTCTAACAGCACAATCTTAACAGGAGACCTTAACACACCCTTATCTCAAAAAGATAGGTCAACCAGACAAAAAATTAGCAAAGAAGTAGCAGAACTGAACCAGAGCTTGGAACAAATGGACCTGGTGGACATATACAGAGTGTTCCACCCAACCACAGCTGAATACACATTTTTTTCAGCTGCACACAGGTCATTTTCCAAAATAGACCACATACTAGTCCAGAGGT
>PVKA01011450.1:0-60842 GCA_004027165.1 Ctenomys sociabilis
AGAAAGAAAGAAAGAAAGAAAGAAAGAAAGAAAGAAAGAAAGAAAGAAAGAAAGAAATTCTCCTGTCCCTCTCTAAAGAGCATAAATCATTTGAAAGCACCCAGGTTGTAGTTTTCTGAGCTTCAAAAAATTAAGACTTAATCTTGATTGCATGTTGCATCTTTTACATATGATTAACAAACTCCCTTCACCTGAGACAAAATACTCGTCCTCACTACTTTACCATGAGAGGCTGCAGGAGCACATGGAGAGATTGTAGGGAAGAAGGCAAGGGTCACACCTGGCAGGCCTTGGACTACCACTTCCACTTGTGCACATGAATGAAGCCCCAGCACATTTTGTGATCATTTTCTTCTCTAGAAGCCTGCAGCATGATTCTGTAGTAATAAACTCAGAGAAGTTTCAAGCTAGGAGAGACTTAGACCCAGCTTAGTGGATTTCCCAAGTTTTTTTAAAGGGAGGGTGGGGGATTGTGGCTGTTTGGAGTTCTACATGTCTCATTTATTTGTATGTCAAATTCTTCATTCATGTTTAGGAAGTTTTCTACTATTATTTCTTTTTCAAGAGGTTTTTTCTGTTGTTTGTGCTGTCTCAAGATTTCTCACTAATTTAAATCAATCTCATGCTGTTTTACTTTGCATTGTCCTATAGCTGTTGAGTTGATTTTTTTAAAATTATTTGGTGCTCTCTTGCAATTTAAACTGTGGCAGTAAATGGCCTTGGCTTTCCTTGGACTTCTCAGTGTCTGACTTTTGTAGGGCCATGTTTTTAGGCTATGATCCCCCACACACTGCCATTGTTTCTGCATCTCTGGGGAATCCTGGCCAAAGTATTCACCTCTTTACTATGTCTATGTATCTCATGCTGTCATATTGTGTACTGTACTTTAAATACACTCAACAACTAAAACTAAAAATGTTGTATTTGAAAAAAAAATCTTTTTTTTCCTGGTTGCTGATCACATTCCCATCTTCTTGATCTGATATCCTACCCTTTTTATTGCTCAGTCTGCTTCCTACATTTTTCAGTGGAGTTACTAACCTCCTGCATTTCTGCTGGGCTTTGTTTCTCTGATTCTGTTTCTTGTCAAGGTTTGGCCCTCATGGTTTCCATTGTTTTCTTGAGCTCTTCTATTTGTGTCTGCATTAATGTTTCATTTTCATAGTCATTTTTATTTGAATCTTAGAGATTATTTTTTCTATGATTTCTTCCATCTGCTTTTCTAATTCAGCCACTGTCATTTCAGAGAGTTCCCATGTATTTTAAAGCAAAACCTCCTCACATGAAGGTGATCACATGAAGCCAAATACAGCAACTCTGCCTTGGTTGAAACAAAGAGGGTCAGTGTTACTGCTCTTCTTCCTCCTCATGAATGGCCATTGAGCTCCATCTGAAATTGTTGATCTAGCCTAACTTGACCTTTTTACCAATGGGGACCCTAAGGTTAAAAGAGGCACCTTAGTTATTTTTCTCCTGTTGCTGAAATGACATGCCCAACACTAAAAGTTAAAGAGAAAATGGTTTATTTGGCTCACGATTTTGGCTTGAGTCTATGGTTGGCTGGCTCCAAGGCAGGAAGCACATGCCAGAGGACAACTGTTCATGCTGGTGGAAGACAGCAAAAGCAACAAGAGAGGGAGAGAGAGTGTGTGACAAGCTTCCTTCTCCCTCTTGTATTGTATCCAGCCTGCCAGGAACAAGGCAATGACAATCCAATCAGTGGAATGACTCTTCAATTGCACACCCTTAGTCAGCATTATACTATGAGTGCATGACACACTCTAGGTTGAGCTACCTCCAAAAACAGCCCGTATGACCTCATGAGGCTTTGAGGTGACATTGAGACACAAACCATAACAAGAAACTTTAAAAAAACTTTTCAGATACAAGTTTTTGATGAGCATAGAGACAAGGGATTTTTGGTTGCCCCATCCTGTTATCCACAGAGCTTTGAGCTGAACAGGTTTTCATCTCCTAGAAATCTATATGAATATCTTATTCTTTAACTATAAAATTGAAAAATCACTGACACAATCTCCTCAAACCTAAGTATTTAGTTTTCACATATTTTTATATCCTACATGCACATGGAACATAAAGTCTTTTAATCTTAGCACTGGAAAAGAATTTTGAGGTGCTCTTATCTATTATTTTATGTACAAATAAAAATTATGATTAATGATATTGCTGTTAAATATAAAGAAACCTGGGGATTTCTATAAACCTTATCACACATTGATACCCATGAAAGGAATGTGAATATTAACTTTCAATACACTAAACTTCATGAAAAAACACTGTGCTGCAATTGCTATTTTAAATGTACATATATTATCTCACTTTTACTTAACCAAGGAATATGAGAAGGTAGGAGTTTGATCCCCATCTTAGTGGTGAGACAATAAAAGTTTAGAAGAACATTTTTGCCCACAGATATGTGGCCAATAAGTGAAATGGACCTCAGTTATCTAAGTCTAGAGATCTGACTCTTTCCACCTTTGTTGTGCTAAAAACTTTTGGAAACAACTTCTGACATGTCATTTATGTAAACAGCATTGGAAGACAAGAAAGAAAAAGTGAAAAAAAAGTTTCATTCCCCAGACTCTGTGCCCCATTAGCTGTATCAAATCCCACCAGCTCATCCCTTGGGATTATCATGTGTATAGTATGTGCTGCTCTGGTCAGGAACAGCGACCTCTATCTCTCTTCCCAGAGGTCTGGACTTGTGGTTTTGAATGAGAATGAATATGGATGAAACTATGCTATCCTCCCATTGTGTCCCTAGTGTAGAGTCTTCCACAGAGGGTACCTCGTCTCTCCTCCAGGCCTACTTCACTGACAGGTAAAGACAGAAACCACAAAGGCACTAGTAGAAGCTGTGGAAAGACACAGTGCACGAGGACAGCAGAAAACTAGTCATTGTAACAAAGATTACAGACACAAGCTAAACTCCTCTGCCACTGCCACAGAGAAAGAAGAAATGTAATAGCTATTAAACCTATTTCAGAACATAGTGTAACAAGCGAGTCAAAATTACCCTTCCATGAAGCCTGCCTTTCCATGGGTGTTTTAACAATTTGTTGTTGTTGTTGTTGTTGTTGTTTTTCTTTCCTATTAAAATACGTAGAGACAGGGCCACTGTTCTTGTTATTAAGACCATTTTTTCCTACTATTTTTTAAACACACTTTAATGAAGTTTTTAAACCAGTGTCTACAACTTTTCATAAAATAATCAATAGGCTTCACACCACTGATCCACACCTTGGTTCTCAGTCCTTGGCTCCTGACTGGAGTTGATGTAATGTTCATCATTCCCTAGCTCACACCATTCTTTCCTTGGTTTCCTGGACCTCATTCCCTCCTGGATGTCTTCCTACCTCTGTTACCACTTATTTGTGTTTTCTTTCCCAGGTTCTTCCTCATTTCCTCCTTTCAACACGGTCTCAGAATCCATTCTCAACCAGCTGGGGTGGCGCCTCCCTGCTGAGGCCACAGAGCTGCCATGAGTTGGAGACCAACCTGAACTACACAGTCAGACTCTGTTCCAATGAACAAATGACATCAGAAAAGAGTGACTTATCAAACCTTTTCCTCTATCTACATTACAACAGTTAGTCTGAAGAAATCCACCAGCACACCAATGCCTAAATATCTACATCTACCTGGGAATTCCCCTTGAATGAGAACCATGTATGCCCAAGTACCTAGTTTTCGTCTCCACTTGGATACCCAATAGGCCTCCAACCAAACTAGCTCATATAAATTGTTTATTTCATAATCTTTACTCCATTCTTCTAGTGGCTCAGTAGAAGAAAGAGAAGAGAAAAAAAAAAAAGAAGAAGAAAGGAAGATGAATGGGAGACAGAGAGGAAAGAAAAAAAGCCAAGCCCTGTGTGTCACTACTCCACTGTCCTAGACTGCAGTCGATGCATCAGGAAATCCACACTCCTGAAACTGTGTGACTGGAAGCTCATTCTTACAGCTGCTACTATGTTGTTCAGAACTTCAGTGTTCTTTTGTCTATATGATGGTGTTAACTTCTTCATGTTTCTTTCTCCTTCAGCAATTGTTCCATGCAGTGAACTTGGTCAACCAAATGGTTCAAACAAAAGCCAGATTGTATCATCAACTGGGTTTCTAGGTACAATTCAAAGACCTCCCCATGGTTTTTGCATTTATGGATGTCACGCAACTTCTCATCACTCTTGACTCCATTCTAATTCTCACCTTCAGTCTCACTTCACTGCAACCCCTTGGACAACTTTGTTTTCCATAGACACTTTCAAGGTGTTGCTATCTCAGGAGCTCATTTACATTCTCTGTTCACCTTGCCAGAAACTTTCTTCATCCAAGTATCTGCTGGGTTTCTGCCTTACTTCCTAAGAGCTTGTGCTCAAATATCCATTTTTCTGTGAGGCCATCCCTTCCTCTGGCAGTTGTTCTCCAAGTCCCACTAATCTACCTTTTTTTGCTACTCATGGATTCTATGTTCCTCTCTGCTTCTACCTGAGTCACTCTATGACTTTGATCATTCCAGAACTGACCCTCAGGACTTTCAAAGATAGAGCATGAGAAATCTGCAGTTTTCACATGGATTTCCTGTAACCTTTCTCTGATGGACACCAGATACCACATAACAAGGCTAATGATGTCAAGCCGTACTGCTGTGAGGAAGCTTGGGGTAGCCATATATTCTGGGAAATGCTGGACACTCATACTTCTTGTGCTTTTTATTCTTTCCTTTTTATACTCAAGGTCAAAAAATAAAACTCAAGATAGGACTAGGGCTTATCCCTTCTTTCACTGTGGGTCTTGAAACACTGTCTTACAGCAGGTACTCAAGAAATATGTATTGAATGACTGAGTACATTTAACTTACTTTACTATCCTTGTTTATTTCAAACATGACAAGCACAAAAAACACAAAAGAGTGAGATTTTTAAAAAATTTCTCAGAACTATGAAATCTCTCCTACAGATGTGACACCTCATCTTGCTACCAAAGTCTCACCTCACCTTTACACAGAGACAGGACTTGAAAACTTAACAAACACTGAGTCCAGAGAGAGATGACTGAGCAGAAATAAGTAAAGAAAATTCTATGAGAGGAGCTGCAGATGCAACCTATATAGAGATGGCTACCTCAACCTGTCAGCAGGAGTTCTGGCTAGGAGACACAAATGATGCTGGCCTCTCCTTATGCACTTCTAGAGAGACCTCATGAAACTACAAACACACACGCAATACCTGCTTCGTCATGGGCACTGCAGTTACAAGGACAAAAGGATATATTATCCGCTAGCATTACTGCATCAAAATGAAGGGAGGGAGGGTAGTGAAACTGAAAACAATCTGATAAAATATTTAAAGTGATTTAAAACTTTGCAAATGAGAGTTTTATTTATTTTGAAACATATTTCAAATTATGTTTGCTTATTTCATCAACAAAATTAAGTTTGTTGAGCTGTCTCCTGTTGGAACCTCTGGAGAAAGTGGAATGACAGACTGCATTGGGAATTTCTAAAAGAAAAGACTGAATGAAAAGCTTCTTGGTCCTCCACTGACTCATACAGGTTGAAAGTGAAGATTTCACTAAGTTGAGGTAGGAACATCCAGGAAGTCCAAGAGCTACGCATCTTTTTGCCACTGATTGCATTCGGGTATTACATCTGAGACCCTAGTGTTTCATACTCATGAATCACCAATGATACAAACTGGCATCCTGCTCTCCAGAGCGGGAAACATAGCCCCGTGATAACTCATGTACCAACTCCAAGAAAGTTATTTCCATCCTAGTACCAAGCTACCCACAGCTTCTCACCGCACCAGTGACATCCTGAATCATGAGTGGAGCAGGTGCTTGCTTCTACCTCTTCCTAGGACTGAGATGCCTGAACAGGTAACAAAGTTGCATTTCTATCAGTAATGGTTGACACATTGCATTAATGTGATAACTGAAAAGCTTAGAAGGTTGACTGAGTGGTTCATAGGGAGCCCTGTAGACATAAGGGACAAAGAGATTTGCCCTCCTCTGTCCCCTTTGTTCTTGTTGCTCGCTGTCATTTGCCGCCTTAGACTGTAGGCCCTCACCCTGCCTTGGAGCCCGCTCCTTATAGACTAAGACCTCCACAAACTGTGAGCTAAGGAAACCTTTCTTACCTTAATTTGGATTACTGGTTATTTTGTTTCAGCAAGAAGAGAAAAGTAACCAAAATACTATCCTTCAAGTTCTTACGGAGATTCGTGGACAAAGTCACTTGTGAGGTAGGAACGACTAAGTTGGTAGAATTTCCTTCAATCGTGAGTTCAGCTTGCCCACACCACTCGCAGCTCCCACTTTAAAGATATTCTTCCATTCAGAGATGCATTGGGGCTCAAAAACACATTACCAGTAATCCCACCATTCTGAGAGGCTGAGGCAGGAGGATCATAAGGTGAAGCCCAGCTTGGGCATGGTTGTAATAAGGAAATCTTGTCTCGAGTTTTTTTGAAACAAGCAAGCAAACACAAAAAGAATAATAAAAGAGGTCTGGGAGGTATCTCTGTGCACATCCCTGGGTTCCATCCATTGATTCATCATCTTTTCTTTGGGTGTTTGCAGTCCTTCATCCATAGCCCTGGGTTGTCCAGAGATGAAGCAAGGGAATTTTCATTTATTTAAATAAGAGGGCGACAGACTTTTTGTTTCAACGTCGTGAGGCTCTTTGCTTCACCTGCCGCTCTCTTCCCCATCCTTTGAAAGGAGCAAGCTGGAGGGATTCTTTCCTCCAGCCCGCCTGCCCAACCAGCTGGAGCTTCAGGTTTGCTTTGCACTCTAACGGGTTAACTTCATAAAACGGCAGCTCTTTATTCCAGCCTGCGATTTCCCATCATACTTTAGGACCAGCGAACCGTCCCTTCTTTGATGGCACCTTTTGGCTCCACAATAGAAGCCAATTTGTTAGACTTCTTTACAGGTCAGGGGCTGCGTGAGGACGTGGAGGGCTCAGCAGTGGGCACTGGAAAATGAAGTTGTATTCACTTGGCAAATTATACGTCTGCTGCACTTTATGGGCCCTGATTTCTTTGCAGAGCCTTCTCCCTCCCCCACCCCTGTCCATCCCCCTCGCCTTTTCTTTAAACGGAGAAAGCGTGTATGTGAGATATCGTCACATATCCAGTTAATGTAGGTTAATAGATTGATTCCAGTGACACTGATCATAATGAACAGTAAATTGTTTTATCTCTTAAGTCTTATTTGGTCAGCCAGGAAAACATATGAGGTAATATGGCTTGGACTAAATGGACCGTATAATAGATCTCCTTCTAAAGAATAAGGACAGGGGTGACAGCGCCTCTTATGATTAATGAAAATAATAATGGTCCTGAAATTGAAATTTTTCTAATTTTTTTTCCCCTTCTTCTCTCTCAGCTGCCACCAAAAACTTCAGGCAGGAGATGATTTGTGTACAGTAACCAGTTCTGATTTCTTCCTCAGCTCAGAATGCGCATTTAGGAGATGGGAGGAGGGGGAAAGAAAGCAAAGAATGAATTGGTTTATGGAATTCAAAATATGCCATTTGGCAGGCCATGAAGGCCTTCAAGCAAATTTGTTTTCCATGGAGGGCTTGAGCGAAGCTTACCTATGCAACCTGAGAATTTGGGTGATGTCTTCTGTATCAGATATATTATAGGTCAATCTGATTATTTACCTAGATTGGAGTGGACTCTGCCCTTGGGTTTATTTTTTAAGCCATATCATTTCCTGCCTTCCACCTCAGTTTTCCTGGGGGCAAAGGGTTTCATTTTATTCCATATATGCTCATCAAGGCATACGTCTCCTCAATGGTTATCAGAGGGCCAAAAACCAAACAAGGGCACTTCTCGATCTTTCAGGGTAGGACTCTGGACATGTTTAGGGAGAAAGGAAGAAAAGGGGAAATGGTGCTTGTTTTTCAATACATAGAAAGGTACTGCCATTTTGAAGAGAGAAAAGGGCAACAAGTCCCCAAAGGAATTCCTGTAGAAAACACTAACTTCAGCCTCAGAGGCTGGTGGAACATGAGATCAGGGTAAGGTTAGAGAAAGCACCTTCTCCAGTGAAAGGGGGTTAAGGGAGCCAGTGGAGAGGAGGAGGGCCTTCAGCTCACCTGAGGACTAATATCTTGGAGACAATTCTTCAGCACTGCAGTCATGTGCCATTGGACAGCAGCCTGAGAAATGTGTTCGACCAGCTTGGATAGGAGAGGCTAAAGTAACTGACCACCCACCTTCATCTCAGACTATGACCAAATTGATTTCCCAAGAACCTGTCTTCACTACTTACTTCCATAAGTTCTTCAGGACAATACAGCACATTCTAGTTGAGTAACACCAAAGCAAAATAATCAATTGTTTAATCAGGCAAGTCTGTTAACAATCGTTTAGGCAAATGTTTGTTTTAACAAAATGAATGCTTATTTATGCAGAATAAAATTAAAAGAGTAATATTTATCTAGCATAGGCAATTCTTTACTGTTCCAATAAATCTAACTTCCTCCTAAGAACTCTCCAGTTTAGTTTACTGTCATTTTTAATTTTCAACCAGTTATCATGGCAAGATATAGAGCCAGAGTTTCCATTCTTTTGTAAATAAAAGCATCAGCAAAATATTATATAGGTTTTTAGAAATAAAAAGATCAGTTTATTGATCTTTATATTTGCATCTGGATTATATTACTAAGATAATAATTTTCTAACTGCAAATTACAAAAGAGCATGACATGGCTATTTAATCATGTTTACAGAGCTGGAGAGATAGCTCAACCATCCAAGCATCTACTTAGCAAGTACAAGGACCTACGTTCAGCCCACAGTACTGCTTGCTGTATGGGGCCCAAAACCGGGTGAGGCAACACAGCCTGTAATCCCAGCACTGAGGAGGCTGAGACAGGAAGATCACTACGAGTCTGAACTGCATAGAGAGACACTGTGATAAATAAAAATCATGTTTACAAATCACATATAATAAAATATAACATTATGGGCCAGCCAAAAAGCTAAGCAGATTAAAGTGCCTGAAAGCAGGTGCAAGGGCTAGGGCTTCAATCCCTGGGGGTCTTCAGTGCCAGCTCCACCCCCAGGCCTCAGTGAGATGGCAATTGAGACTGGAAGTGCTGGTGCATACCTGTAATCCCAGCTCTCGGGAGGCTGTAAACAGGCAGATCACTATGAGTCTGATCTAGTAGTGAGACCCTGAACACTCTGTGGACTCTTCCCTAAAACTCAATAATAATGATAATAATAATAAAAAATAAAATATAACATTATATATAATTTGCATGTTGATTTATTGTGTGTATATATATACATATGCTCCCATCTCTCATGTTATGAAGGAATAAATGGGCAACTATTTTATTTGATCATCTTGAAAAAAGACAGATTGGATGTAGAAATAAGGAAGAAATTTTTGATAATTTTTCATGTTTCCATAAACAATCTTTACTTTTTCAGTAAAATAAGAGTTTACTTGTTGTCGTGTAGCAAACAATAAAAGTTTTTTTTAACAGTCTTTGGAAATTTTAGCTTTTTGAAACTGACTTGGTAAATTTCCCTTTCTATATCATTTCTTGATATTCAAAGATTATGAAAGAGTAAGAAATGTGTCTTTAAAATAGTAAGACATTATGTGTTGCAAAATAAATTAGATATAAACTCAAGGATAGAGATAATCCGTCTTGCACTCTTTTACGCTGTTTTTATATATGTTATTGCATGTTATTTCAAATTGTTTCTATAAACATTGAGATATTCATTTTCTTTTTTTTTACAAAAAAATGTTTCTTTAAATGTGATTATTTGGGGTCTGGCCAAATAGCTCAGTGGATTAAAGCTGGGAGTTCAATCCCCAGGCATGCTGTGCTGTCCCCACCCCTGGGGGGCCCTGAAACCACAATTGAGACTGGGCATGGTGGTGTACGCCTGTATTCCCAGCACTTAGGAAGCTGTAAACAGGATGTTCACTACGAGTCTGATCTACGTAGTGAGACCCTGTATGCCCTGTGAACCCTATCCTAAGTACAAATAAAAGATAAATTTGATTATTTGATGGGCAATATCTATACTACTGGAATTTGAAAAGTACAAATTGCAGTAATAATGCTAAATATATCTAACACAAAGAGGCCTTGGGACATAAAAAGAATGTTTTAAATGTTTTATAGATTTTTTTGAAGTTGAATTAAACTCCTACTGATCTGAACCTGGAAATTGGAAGAGGACATATCCTACTTGAGATATCAAGCTTCAGTATGGAAACAAGGAAGAAGTCTCAATTCAAAAGATTTGAAATTTTCAAGGTGGGTGAAATAACTCAGTGCCATAAGCACAGCCTGGCAAGTGCAAGGTTCTGAGTTTGATCCCTGGCACTGTAGGAGGGCAGGGGGGAGTGGTTATGGCTGGAGAGATAGCTGAGCATTCTCAGCGCCAGCATGGCAAGTGCAAGGACCAAGGTCTGATCCTCAGTCCTGTATGCCATGGCAGCCACTGAGGCAGAGACCCTACACCAAGTAAATGAGTTTTTAAAAAAAAAAATAG
Organism: Ctenomys sociabilis; assembly: GCA_004027165.1. NCBI lineage: Eukaryota > Metazoa > Chordata > Mammalia > Rodentia > Ctenomyidae > Ctenomys > Ctenomys sociabilis. The sequence continues at coordinate 10,557 of PVKA01011450.1, forward strand.
AAATTTTCTAACTAAGATTAAATGCTGCAAATATTCCTACTTTTAAGAAGAAATTATAAAATTGATTATGGTCTGTTATGTGTGACAGCACGGATCAGCTGGAATCTCCCCTCATCCAGAAGGGCCTACACGACATAGCAGGAGATCTCCTGAGGCCCACATCCACGTGCGCCAAAGGGCTGAATGCTCATCTTAGCTGTGCCTTTATGTGTTATTAACAGTGCTTCCCAAAGAATCCAAATAATGCTTATTCAATTGAGATGACAATTTCTTTCACTTCCTAGTTAACCAATCAATCCATACTTGCTTTTAATTAAACTCATCTGTTACTGTGTACAAATTTATCTAACTGCAATTTTCTTTTTTCTTTCTGTATTTTATGGAAGGGTCTACAGGGTGTTCAGGGTCTCACTACTAGATTGGACTCATAGTGATCTTCCTGTTTACACACTACCAAGAGCTGGGTTTATAGGACTGTGACACCACGCCAGTCTCAGTTGCCCTCTCAGTGTACCCAAGGGGTGGGGCTGGCACAGCAGGCCCAGGGATTGATCCCCCAGCCCCTGTGCATGCTTTGAGTCTCTTTAGTCCATTGAGATATTTGGTTGGTTTGAACTAACTTTGATTTTCAATCATTTGTTTGATGAATTGTGAGAAATTGAGAGCAGATTTTGTAGCAGAGAAAAAGTATGAACAAGATACTCTTGTTCATGTGAATGGGACCTTGAAGAGTTCAACCTGTGCTGTACCCTTGCTTTCAAATTTGAAAATACTTATTGATCATTCCATTTTTGGCATTCCCAATACACCAGGTCTTTTTTAATTACCTAAAATATATACAAAAGATGGGATTGACATTTTATTTGTAATGGCATATTTTGTGAGCATCCAAAGAGACTTTGTTTAGCTGAATTGTGGTACACCTAATGAACAAGGCATGTGCCCACGTGTATGCTTAGATTTATAATGAAGAAGAAAATAAAAGAATTAAAAGCATGCATGTGTATACACTACAATTCCAATTTTTATGGTTAATGCACATGTATGGGGGGAAGTAGGACTAGAAAAGATGATAATCATTGATAGCTATTAGGATGAAGATACCACTTTAAAGGTTTTTTTACACCCTAAAAATTTTTGACATAGCTATGTTACTAGTATAAAAAGATAACCAATTATTTCTATGTGCTAGGGACAGTTTCCTGATGCATTTATTCCTCATTGACCACTCTGAGATAAAAATCACTTTTACCACATTCTAAAAATAAGGAAATGGAGTGTCCCAGAAGTCGGGTGACCTGCCAAAAGTGACAGAGCTGGTACATTATGCAGCCAAGATCTGGACTAGGCCCTCTGGTGGAACCAAGGATTGAACTCAGGCCCTTGCACTTGCTAGTGGAGCACTTATTCCACTGAGCTATCTTCCTGACCTTGTGGACCAGGCCTTCTGGTTCCAAACCAAGAGCTTTCAGTGTATTTTCTCATCAGTTGTCTAAGTAGTATATTTGCAATTGTATAATTCTTTAAATATCATCACCTTGCATAAGAACACTAGCTCTGGCAAATCCAAATATAAAGTGTTTAAATCCAAACCAAAATAAGCACATTATTAACATGCTTGTGATATCAGGGTTCAGAATTGCTTGCTTTTATGTAACTAAATTGTTAAATTTTAGTTGTAGATTTAGCTAACAACTTTATGGTGGGCAACTTTGATCTCGTTTCCTACCAGATGATGGCATTGTATTAGGGACCTGGCTCTCGCAGCTGTATCTGAGTTGCTCCATGAAGTGGTGCTGGTCTGTTTGAAGAATAGGCAAATGGGGACACTATCTGGGTGCCCATGCCAACCGTTTCTTTCCATACATTATGGCATCCGTTATGCAGTGTTGTCGTTAATGATGTAAGACTTGGCCTTGGCTTGACATGTGTGTGGTTTTGAGGGACCAGGAACTTGTTTTAAACACATAGCTTTCATAAAAGCACTTTGTTCAAAAAGGAGAGACACAAGCCTATAAAGGAACAACAGTGCGAGGGCTTTGCTTCCTTGTTCTCTCTTGGTGAAGTCGTTCAGAGCTCTGAAACTCCAAATCTAAATATGCTTCTGTTTTCACAAACACTTGTCCACCATGGATGGGTCTAAGCAAGCAGACTAAGAATTATCTTTGTCTTCTTCTGTGATCTCCTCAGCCATCCAGCCAGGGATTAAAGACAGGAGGAAGAAAAAAAATATAGTAAAATTGTAGAGATATTTTTCTTGTCATTTTTTTTTTCCAAATGTAGTAAACCACCTACTTGCAAAGTATTTTATTACATTAGGTATTATAAGTCATTAAAGGTGGTTTAATTTATATGGGAGTATTGCATAGGCTATATGCAAATATTTATCCATTTATAGAGAAGCCTAGAGCAATGACTAATATTCCTGTTACAGACTGAGTTTTTTTTTTTTTTTTTTTTTTTTTCCTGTGTGTGGTACCAGGATCGAACTCAGGACCTTGCAGTTTGCAGTGCACACCCCTAGCTATTCCTCCTTCTGGAGTCTGTTCCCCTTCTTGGAGTGTTAAGTGCCTTAGGCTTAGTATCAGACCTGCTCTTCAGCTAAGCCTTGGTTCCTGATCACCTGCCTGGAGGCTGTGAAAGATCCCAGTACTTGAAAGGCAAGGACCAAAATGTTGGCTGTCCTTGTAGTTCTTCTTCTCTAATTTTTGGTCTGCAAACTTAGGTTGTTAACCCTCCAGAAGCTTACTGTTATTACCCTACAACATATACAGTTGAGCTCAACCTCACTATCTTTCTGAATATCAAACATTTTAGGCATAACATGGAACAGGATTTTCCATCAAGTATTGATATGTTAAACTTTAAGTCACTACAGAATAAGAAAAAAAACTAAAAAACTGAGAATATATTTAAAATGGGGCCATGCAGAAAGTGATCCATGATGTAGAGTGTACCTCAGGAGAGTCACATGGAAAGAAATTCTCTCAGGGTTTCACAGAGAGCAGATTGATCTAGCAATGGCTGTGACTCATCCACATGGCTGACACTGACAAAGGATCTACAAACCATGGTACCAGGTTTCAGGACAAATCATGAAGAGATTTAACTAACTTTATATACAAAAGCTACATTTCTTGTTATAGAGGTCGTGCTTTATCTTGGTCTTAACCATCCAACAGAAAAGTACAAAAACAAAGTATAAAAAATAAAGCCATGTTAATATGCTGAGCTGTAAAAGGCTCAAGTCAACAATTTCTGACATTGCCAACACTATGGATAACCCACTACTATTATGGACTACTGGACTATATTTGATTATCTTGCTGAATTCATGTGCCTATAATATTTAAATGGCAATGGAATACCCTTCTGTGACAAAACTAAACAGAAAAAGGGGATACAAATGAATGACCATTTTGTAGCTGTATATTCAAAATAGTTAGGATAGATACACAGCTACTTTCTCTTAATTCAATGAATAGAAAGATTTGTTCTAATAGTGTTTGTGGACAGGATGTCATGTCTGCATCTTGTACAATGAACAACCATTATGAAGACAACAATATGCAATGGATTAATTATTGAAACTGTCCTACTAATTGGTCTTGAAACTGTCTCATTGCTATGTGTTTCTCAATAAAATTATTAAAAAGAAAAATCCCGGTCCTAGCCTGTGCCTCTCACCCGCTCCACTCAGGATTTTCCCCAGATTATTTTGTTCTCATCCCCCCCTCCCAGGTCTCATTTCTTCTCCATTTTGTCCAAGATCTTTCAAACTTTATCTCCCCACCATTTTTCCTCCCTCAGAGAGAAAAAGAAAATATTAAAGAAACAAACAAAATAAACAAACAAAAAAAAAAAACCCTGAGCCTGCTTAGCATACACATAGTCCTCATCAGGAAAAAGAAAGCCGCATATCTGAAAAAATAGTTCCTTTCAGTAAAATCAGCACTGGGCAAGTGTCGATGCTCTTGAAGTTATACTAAAAATCCTGTTAAAATAGCCTGAAAATTTTCTCCTCCTTTTTCTCTAACTTAAGTTCCACAACATGGCTGCATACATATCTCCTATGACATATATTTTATCAATACTGGAACTGAATTGCTCAGAATTCGACCACTTTATTGTGTCTCTTGTTTTGAGTTTGCCTGGGAGCCTACATAGTGCTGAAGTATTTTATCATGGAATCCTTCATTCAAGATTTCAAAGACATCATACGTTCCCTGCACATTCCCTTAGTCTTTAACAACAAAATCTCTGCTTCCTGCATCTTCATTCTAGTTTTTAAAGGGCAGGTATGTCTCTCCATCTTCAGAGATTCTCATATGAAACTTGAGAGTCGCCTTCGGGGGTCTTGTGTTAATTAAAACAGCGAAATCAATGGGCCTGTGAATCCACCTTTGCCTGGGGTTGATTAAAAACCAAGAAGAAATTAAGACCAAGTTAAACAAAAAGACGACATGAACAGGAGAAATATTTACTGTGTATACACAACTCTCTCTCTAGGACATACAAAATACATTTGATTTCTTTTTTTATTGAAAAAAAAAGATATTAAAAAATCCAGTGACTGATTTTGCTTCTTGAACCAAATCAAATATTTTCTTGTCAGAGCGCTCATAACTGCAGCCTGCAGAGGTCACGGCCCTAACTTTCTCCTTCAGATGGTCTGTGAGTGGGATGTCCCTGCGATTAAGGCTCCTTTTGTTTTCCTTGGGAGGGTTTTGCTTACACTGGCAAGCACAGGAGACAAACCAAGGTTCTCTAGACTCTGTTTATTAGATTTTTATCTTCTTATCAGAGTCTTCCTTCTTAAATCATGTCAGCATTTTAGTCCTCTTCGGGGATTCCTGGTGTTTTATTGTCTATGAACTGCTTGGGGGGTAGTCGGGGATGGAGCTGGGCTAACAAATATAACATTTATATAATAGTAGGGGTTGGGAGGAGGCTGCCTTCCCACACTCACAAGGGCTTCCTCTCTCCAGGCCAGCCAGAGAAAGCCCAACAGCCTTTGGCTACTTCAGTGCATGCGTATTTGTCAACCGAGTGACGTGACTTCTCTGTGGACATGCTTTTCTGATCACTTTGAGTGGCTTTTTTACAAGTTAAAGGCATTTCAATCATTTGGAAAAACGGGCTGATAGCTTCGAACCTAGGAATGACAGTGGATTTTGTTCCCAGAACTAATTGGGTTCCTGAGGACCTGTTTTTGTACCTGCTTTTTTTAATCACCCTGGACTGAAGGCTTAGAATGAGCTCATGCAAGGTAGCCAGGGATTGCCCCACTTTAGAGGAGGGTGGGTTCCTCAGGGTACAATAGAGGGAGGAGTGGAGAAGCCGGGAAACAAAACAAAAGTCACTGCTGGGAAAGCGGATACTCTCACTCCTGCCTTGTAATCCTGTAATTTTTTTTTTTTTTTTTAACAGTAGGCTCATCATCCAAAGCCACATGGCTATTTTTTTTTCTTTTTAATTTTCTAACCAATACACTTAACTAGAAAAGATCCATATTTATTCACTGTGGTCAAAAACTGGCAGAAATATACTTTTCTACTGCTTTCAGAATGGGCAAAACTCTAAAGTAGAGTAATAGAGCATTTCAGGAACCTGAGGTTCTAAGCAGATTGCATGACACAAAAATTCTCTCTGGTAAGATGGATTCTCAGTTATTTCTCATGCGTTCATGTAAAATGAGAGTTTGATCTACATAAGGAAAATGCAATCATTACAAAGTATTAACATGCTTTGCGATGCTCATCCATCCTTTCAGAAACTATTTACTAAGTGCTTACCTCGTGAGGCAAGGTTTATCTTGGAATTCCTGTCTACTGTCACATTGTAATAACTCACACTGTACACACTGTTATCTGTGTATTCTGTCCCTAAGAGCATAAACTTCTCTTCCAGTGATGTGTGGCCAGTTCACACCTACTCTTTGTTAGGATTCTAGGGTGTGTTAATTATTCTGAGGCAAAGAAGTTTAAATTTTAAAAAAAGGTAATAAAAGAAAACGAGAGGCAAGAATAAAAACAAGTTTTCTTAAAAGCATGTGGTAATATTCAATCATATGTCCCATCTTGCAGAACTATATCTATCAACAGGATTTGATGATAAAATAGAAAATATGTCAATCACCTTTAATAGCTATTCTTGTTTTGAAAATCTGTAATGTATGTACTGTTACATGTTACCTTGTTTTTGTCGTTGCTTTTGTTTTCCTCCTTCTTGATTTTGCTGCATTGGTACCCCTTCCTTTATTGGATCACAAATGATGTTTTGTTTTGTTTTTCCTTAAGAGCATTTTCCCAACTTATTAAAACAGTAAGTTCCCATGGAAAGTGCTTAACATAACAGTTGCATGGCCAGCTTTCCCTTCCAGCTGATAACATCACTGTGAAGAAGGAGCGCAAGGCTTGGAATTCAGGACTGAATATGTCCAATATGTTTTTAAGATAAAAGTGAGTAGTGATGAAGGATGTTTGCAGTTCTACTGTGGAGACCTAAGTGCATTTTTCCAGTGAGTTTCTACTTAATATTTTCTTAAATTTCTTCTGCTACACACTTTGGCAAACTCACTGTCTTAACTCGCTCATATATTCAACTTTATCTGCATGATTCCCTGTGTAACTATGTACACCAAGTACTCAGGCTTCTCATGGCTCCCCAGGCATTATAATCAGTTTCACCTTCATCACTGATATCTTTTACCGTTCACCAGAAAAAGGAAAAAAAATACTTACGAATCCAAGCAGTCGCCCCTGAAATACAAGAATCACAAAACACCGTTGTTAATAAGATATAGTAAGACATTTGATAGTCTCATGAAGCATAACCATCCAGGGCTTTCTAATGCTAATGAATTATAGTTATAATTTCCTAGTCAGTACTACTTCAGTAATGTAGCAAAAATGCTACAGTTTACCCAAGGTTGTTCATTCATTCACCACTCATTTAGCCAACAAGATTTTACTATCCACTATCATGTGGTCAAGTAAAATCAGTCTCCAAGAAAGAGTAGAAGTTTGGGGAAGGGGTTTATATTGGAAGAAGAGAAACAACAGGTGTGAATAGGAAAGAGAACATGGTTTCCAAAAACTAGTAAGGGAGGAATGACTGGAGGTGACTTCAGGGGCAGGACCTGGCCTAGTAGTGCATACCTTCTTAATGTAACTTGTAGCACTTCCCTGAGTAGAATGAATTTTATTAATTGCAGACACATAACTCATTGGTTAGTTCCACAGAAGACCCTGATCATATCCATTTTATCTGAGACCATTTTCTCAAAGTGTCACCTCCACATAGGATACAAGAACATAACAGAGAGAGCTCTCCCAATGAAATCAAGCATAGGACTTAACCTAACCTTGCTCCAGGCTGCCTACAATAGATGTTCTGACATTCTTAAAATGCTCACTTCTCAGGACACTACTTAGTCCTATAAATGTGGGAGAAAACACAAAAGCATTAACAAAGGAACAAAGAAAAGGTGACATTGCAGAACACAAATGTCTAATTTTCCACTTTAAATGCACTGGGTGATAGACATGAGACCTAGGTGGGGGATTTATGTATGAGTAAAGTTTTAAAAACTAATTCTATAGCTGTGTAGGAGTATCTATTCATTTCTAGAAAGAGAACTCACAAAGTGGGTGATTTGAAAGGGTTATCAAGCCTATGGTACATTCCTTGACCCTAGTAAGAAATAAATTACTGTATGGTTAGGGTAGAGCAGAACTTTTTGTTTAAACTTTATTTTTTATTTTTATTTATTTATTCATTCATTCATTTAATTTTTTGTATTTAGGACAAGGTTTATGGGGTCTGTAGGGTCTCACTATGTACATCAGACTCATAGTGATCCTCCTGATACAGCCTCCTAAGAGCTGAGATTGCAGGTGCGCACCACCATGCCAGTCTCAATCCACCATCTCAGCATGCCCTGAGGGCTGGGGTTGGCAGGGTAGGCCCAGGGATTGAACTCCTGGCCCCTACATCTGCCTAAGCAGGCGCTTTAATCCACTGAGCTATTTGGCAGGCCCTTAAACTTTATATGTCAAAAACTGTATTTTCTTTTTAAATGATGTGCATCTACATGTCAAATTATCTCTCATTCCAGGTTTAACAACAAGGTTTAATATTTTTAAATGCATACCTGAAATTCCAGCACTAGACACCCTTTCTCAACCATTGTACACCAAAAACATAAAAGCAAACACACAAAAAACGAAAATGAACTTTAAGACTGGGTATTGCTCCTAAGACTGAACAGCAAAATGAAGAGCATTAGAGAGAGGGGGTCTACATAAAATCTCCATAGGGACTGACCATGACAATTCTGATTGGGATAATAAGAAATCTGATAGATTCATTCAGGCTTGAAAGTCATGGAAATTCTTTGGCGACATGAAAGTTTTTAGATATTTTAGAAATTCAACACAAGACAATACCTAACTATTTAAATTAGTATGAGTCTATATGAGATAAAGAAGCAGTTAAGAGTGTACAAAGAGCATAATTATTTTTAAATTATAAAATAAAAATCAATTGTTCATTTAGTTATTAAAATCAAGAGGATTTTTAACATATTTTGTCCCTCAAAATGAACAAGACAGTAAACTTCTAAGTTAGTCTTCTATAGGTTTTCACTACCATTGAACACCTACCAATGTTAAGTAGACCTTTGTGACTTTTCTTCCAAAATCCTCAGATAGCCCTACCATTGTCTTTCCAACAAAATTTCACAGTGCTGAATCGATGAACATTCTAAAAGTGCTATCGATTTGGATATAAAACTTCACACAAGGGCAAATGTTGTCGCTACTGTCACTGAAAAAAGACGAACTGCAGTATAAATGGAGACAGGAAAATATTCCCTGTATGAAATCCTCTCAAAATTCAACATTGTCATTTCCAAGTGAGCGTGTATTTTAACTTCAGATTACATAATGAATGGGTCATAACCCCCTTTTTTTTTTGGTCTCATTTTTCTTTTATTCTCCATTTTCACTTCTTTCTATATAATATCAACAATTCCTATTCTTTGGTATGCAGTGACACACAAGCCCATGGCACATCTTCATGTGCTCTATCTCATGTACACCACTACTACACATTCACACACACATATTCACACATAAGCAATACTGCTTCATACACACACACACACACACACATACCTTCTGATATACACTTCGTGATTTTCTCACTTGCGTAGAATGATGGCTTGGCTATCACAGTAATGTTTGGGGTTGACACTACAGAGCAGCAAGTCATAAGAGACAGACAAGTGGATGGAGGAAATGACTGAGGATTTGTACCCATCTATTTCTCATCACTTCCTTGCATGCTTGACTTCTGTAGAGCAGCAAGGGCTGGTTCTTGTGAGAGAGAAGGTCCATATAGTGACCCAGACCCAGGCTCCCTCTGTTCAGTCTTAGCATAAAAGAAGAGCAACGCAATGAAAACAGGAGATAGAGCCTGGATACCAGGCCTTCTGTGGAAAGCAGCTTCATTTAGGCCTCTCTATAGGAGGGGAGATGGGGATTTTTCTTGACTGAATTTTTGTTTTGTTTTCTAATAATACACTTTAAAAGCAGAAAGATAAAAGGAGAAAAACAACTAATGTGAGAGTAAATGAACACAGACTTTTTAATAAAGCAAGCTAACAATGTGTGTCAGAAGTTTTAAAATCCGGTGTCCCCTGATCTAGTTAGTAATTCAGGTAATTAGAACATACACCAAAGAAGTTACCTGAGGCAGAGAAATAAAGCATAATGCCTGCTGTCCCTTCATAAACATTATCATATAATTTATCATGGCAAATTTTTCAGTAAAAGAAAATATTCAGCAATGAGGAAATGGCCAGAAAATAATGAGGCTCTATCATAATGAAATGATAAATAACCATTAAGTATTTCTCTAAGAATTATAGTTGTGAGTAAATACATATGATAAAATTCTAAGTGACATAGGCAATTTAAAATCTTACATACATACTGATCTCAATGTTGGAATAATGGGGAAATGAATAAGTAATAAATATATTCAAAGGACTGATGTGAAAATACCAGAATAAGTATCCATAGATAATATCTTATTTAATGTTTTCCTCAATGCTATTAAGTATTTCCCAGTTTTTTACAAGTGAGATTAAATGATAAAAATAAGTAGAATGAACTTTATTCTAAAAACGCATGGGATTGATTAGGTCTATTTATTTAGCTTTACAGGGTTTTATTTTTCCAGTGATTGTATTATTTAAACTACATTATGAGTAGAGTGGAAATATTGGACACTAGATAAGTGCTCCTGATACACTAAAACATAGTTCCTAAAAAAATTCTGTATACTGTGAGAAAAATGAATGAAGTATTATTTAAAATTTAAACAGTACAGGCTAATTTCAGCTTCTTGTAGCTGGCGTCTAAGTTGCAAAATACATGGAGTGTTCCTGTTATTGTTTACAAATTTGAGTCTGGAATATTACCAGGTGTATTTAATAGGAAGCTATTAAAGTTATTTTTATATCAAATGTGAAACATGGATATAGGTTTGATTAATCATCTATTTAGAAAAGACTAAACCTGACAAAAGTTTCTACTTTCAGCAATGGAGGAGACAAACATTTCCTAAGCGCCTTCTGCTCCCGTTTCTGTAAGACCTGCTTTGAATTCAGAGGCTGTGCTCCCACTGCAGAGCTCCACGTCTGGAGTGAAGCAGAACTGGGACGAGCTCTCAGCTCCACACGGACTGCACGACCTGGGCAGGTAACACTGCTAGATGTCACACTTCTTGTGTGCAAGTAGGAGCCACAATGGCAATGGTGCCTCAAGAAGCACTCTAACACAAAGCCTCCTGGGAAGTGTAGCGCCCATTTCTGTGGCGCAAGGGATACACTGTCTAAACACTTCTAGAGTCGCAGAACACAGCATTAGTTCTCTACCTGAAAGGCCAATATCTCCGGTCTTAATGCTGTACATGTATAGCACGACATGGCTTATAGCAGATGCAGAAAGTCCATAGGGCAGTATTCACTGACATGCTCGGTATGGTGTGTAGGGACAGGAGGGGAAAGATCTTTTCCCTGGCGTGGTGTTTTCTGTGAAATGAACCTCCATGACAAGATTGGCCCATCCTCTAGCTCCCTCGATTTACACCTCTGGGGTGGAACTGCCTCAGCCAACAGATAAGTTTGGCCAAAAGAACACAGCCCTGTGGGTCGATGCTTTTTGGCTTCCTGCAGCAGATACATTCTCTCTTGGTATCACAGTTAGCTTTGCAGAGAAGACTCTACCCTCAGCAGGAACCCCCTGTTTTCCAGTACAATTTGTCACACAATGGTGAGTTGAATTCAAAAGAAAAACCACTCGGCAACAAGACCTAAGGCAACATTCTCAAATCCAACCTGAATAATGTCAGTATTTTCATCTGTGACTCCTGTTATGCTAAGTGAGTGCAGAATTAGTCCTCCACTAACCCCAACAATGACTAACAGCAAAGTCTGTGCCAGCAGCTCCAGTTTTAAAGGTACTCGACACAGAATGAACATCTTTTAGCCAGTCAAACAGAACAGCTTTATAATACTGCTCAGGGAGACTCAAACAGCTGCCTTATAGGCTAGATGTATTATAGTATGGTCATGTCATTATATGGAAGGGGAAAGACAGCATTCATTTTCCATCTAAATCCATGTAGCAATGTGCCTTGTCAGCATACACTTCCTCTGAACATAAGACAACAATACTATTGGGCTGAGCTATCTGGTTTGTGCATGCCATTTAAATGTTGTCAGTTTGTGACAACAGAGTTGCAAAAAGCTCCCCCCGAGGTCATCAGGCCTTGTGCTAGCCTTGGCCAAGGAATCTGATGGTTCTGGTCATAATGGCCACAGTGTGTTCACTGCTATAGTATAATACACTGGGTCTTGTGGAATTTCACTAATATAATTATGCCTTTTGCTATGCATTAGTACCCAGCAGATGAACAAAAGGTCAAGTTTCTGTGCCAAACTCATCATCAACAATGAAAAAGTAACCACTATTTTCTCGCTGTTTCCAAAGTCGATCTGGCACAACGTATGAATTCTTAAGATTTTTTTTCAGCCACATGGCACTTCACCCATGTAGCGTATGCTGGGAGTATTTTACAAAGTTATGCTGCAATCATCGTGAAAAGGAATTGGGGATTGTTTAGAGAGCTGGAAATCACCAAAGGGAGTTTGTTCTGTAGAATTAGCTTAGCAGCATTGTAGGAATAAATGGACTGGACAAATGGCTTCTAGAACTGAGTAGTTTACACCAAATTTCTGAACTGTTTGCAATCATCCCACCGAACTTCTTATGCTGAACAGCAAGACCACAACCCAAGCAGGAAGATTTCGGAGACCAAGGAAAGTTTACTTTTCAGTCCTTTAGGCAGCCAGTGATGATTCCCTCCATTTCACTTAATGCGTTTACATTATAAATGACATGGTAAAACATGTTGAACTGTTCCAGTGACCCCACTTTCAACTCAGCAAAACTGGAGAGAGAAAAATCCTATTCTTTATACTTTATGTCTGTCTTTCTAAGGGACTTTTTAAAAGATCAATTAGTCCTCCCCTGAGAGTAACAGTCACGTACTGTGCCCACCTTCAACATACATGTGGAAGAAAAGACTCAGTTTTTTATTTATTCATTATTGTTATTATTATTATTATTATTATTATTATTATTATTTTGTATTCCAGGGAAGGGTCTACAGGCTGTTCGGGGTCTCACTACTAGATCAGACTCATAGTGATCTGCCTGTTTACAGCCTCCCAAGAGCTGGGGTTACAGGCATGCACCACCACGCCCAGTGTCAATTGCCATCTCAGTGCACCCCAGGAGCCAGGCCAGCATGGTAGGCCTGGAGATTGAACATCCGGCCCCTGTGCCTGCTTGCAGGCACTTTAATCTACCAAGCTATTTGGCCAGCTCTCAGTTTTTTAAAAAGCCAAAAAAGTTACCTTTTCCTCATCATCTATCAATTCTTTAATTTGCAATTACAAAACTATGACACTTTATAATAAAAACAACTGCAAAAGATAAGGACACCTGCAATAGCATAGCTCTGCAACTCAGTAGCTCATCAAGGGTATGATTAGTTCATTCATGGCAAAGCCAAAAGAAAATGAGCAACAATTATTCTTTTGTTGTGAATATAAATGGTTGTCTATCACACTTCACTATTATTATTATTATTATTATTATTATTATTATTGTTATTATTATTATTACCTTTAGATTATAAGAATATTTGATGGGGTCTGGACAGTTAGGGTGTGAGCTGTGTTTTTTCTTCTCTTCTTCAAAGAGAGCTGCTCCTTTCTCTGATAGAAGTTTACTCTCTAAAAGTCTTTGGGCATACCTTTTTCATGATGAATAGATTTATTTATAAGAGTTTTCTAAACTACAGAGAGAGAAACTCTCAAAATCATACATACTCTTTCCTATAACCATGTGTATTGTCTTCAAAATCTTTTGTCTTCATTTGCGATCTTTGATCAGATAACTCTTATCTTACCTTCATGTATTAGCTTAAATGTGACTTTCCCTGCCTTCCCTAGACTTCACTCATTGCATTCATGTTCAGTTTTATAATATCACTTATGCAGAACTCAGATAGCAATGCCACCTTTGTTATTGATTGAATGTTACATATTGAATGATTCCTTTTCTTAGAGAACAGCACTATCACAGTTTGCCCAGCACAGATATAGGTGACTCTCTCCCACCTGTGTCCAGGATCTTTGCCCAATAATTCTCATCTCAGCCAAACTGAAGGGACCATGACCTTTAGTTTTCCACTAAGATCGTAGAGGGTTGGCCATCACTTCATGGTGATCTTTCTCATTCTCCTTTTGTGTCATGGTTGCCTTCCCTGGATCCTATGAGGAGCAGAGAGGTGCTGTCTAGGGCCTTAGTCTGAGAATAACAGCAACTACCCATAGTACAGAGCAGTTATTTAAGTTATTCATGCAATTACTTTAGAAGCTAGATGTTAAGGAGACAACTTCTTATGTAGCTTCTGCCCATTCAGACTTCTAACATACAAGAAAAACTTATATGGTCTTTGGTTCAGATAGTATAAAATCCATATTTGCTAAGACTAAGTTTGGGCACCATATGGCTATGGATTCTATTTTGTGCTCTGCATTATGAAGATGCTATGGCTGGTTACTTGCACGTTCCTCTAACATTATCCTTGGGAAACCTGAAGGCTTGCCTTTGTGCTAGCTGATCACACAGAGAGAAAAACAGCTTGTTGGCATGAATGGGATGGGGAGACATCAATGTTTAGTCACTTGTCAACCACAAGCAGCATGGACTTGGGTGAATCAACTTAATATTTGGAGATGGGGTGTTCTCACAGCAGCAAATTGAAAAACCAGACTGGATATCTCTTTCCCTAACTTGAACAGCACTGTGAACTTAAGAATTAGGTCCACAGCCACAGTCCCAAATCTGGAGAGAAAGGGAAAAACACCGCATGCAACTGGCTGAACTACAAATTTCCAAAGGGGTACTGAGATTATGGGAGTCACCAAGCAGTACAAACTTGCTTCCCTACCCAGCCATGAGGTATGTTTGCCTGTCACTACCAATCAAAACGGTGTTATTTCCTTCAGATTCAAGATTCCACAATGGAACACATAAAAATGTACCGTTTATTTTAACTGGAAAGAATAAGTTTATGTATGTGAGAATAACTTCAAAGGGTCCTACTAATGCCCACAAAAACGATCAAAATGAGCATATAAAAGTAGAGACCATGCATCCACTCCAGGGCACAATACTCATTTCAAGTACTTAGACAATGATCACATATACATGCTATCATGAAGTTGGTATTTTGTACATATTATTTTGGGGATAAAACAAGGACATTTTCCATCCTAAACATGTGCTGCTTCCTGAGATGCATCTCAAGATGGTTGCCATTCTTAACAAATCATTGTTTTCATGACAAATAAATATTGGGAAAATAACTCATCAAATAATGCAGGATGTACTTAAATTATTTTACTGAATCTTCATTTTAAATCATTGTGACTTTTTAGTCTCTTTAAGAAACACTTAAAACTATCATTTTTTAAAAATAATTTTATTGAGAAACAAACAGTAATGAGACAGTTTCAAAACCAATTAGTAGGACAGCTTCAATAATTAATCCACTGCATATTGCTGTCTTGGTGGTGATTCGTTGTACAAGATGCGGACATGACATCTTGCCCACAGTCACTACTAGAACAAGTCTTTCTATTCATTGAATTAAGAAAATGTAGCAGTGTATCTATCCTATTTTGAATATACAGATACAAAATGCTGGTTCATTTGTATCCCCCTTTGTATGTTTAGTTTTGTCAGAGAAGGGTATTCCATTGTCGTTTAAATATTGTAGGTGCATGAGTTCAGCAAAATATTCCAATATAATCCAGCAGCCCATAATAGTAGTGGAAAGCCATCATTGTTTGAGTAAATACCCTTGGTGAGGACCAAGGCCCAGATTTTGAGTCTATGAGCACGTGAGAGTCTGCGCCGAGAAGGCAGAAGAAACATAGGCTGAAGTAATCCCTTCCACCTCAAATACATGGAAGTTCTAGATAAAGTATTTTAATATATAGAGTTAAAAATTGTAGCGGAGCTGAACATCAAAGAAAGGAAAGCTTTAGGAGTTCGAAACAAAGGAAATCCACTGGTGAACTAGTCTTCCACTCCCCCTCCCCTTGAAGAAGTCGGATGCTTTTGGTCTGATTAGAGCACATGGTAACTGAAGCTCAAGATGAAAGTTCATTGATTAAGTTGAACTTTAAAATAGGTCCGCAGCCCTGAAAAGGAAATCTAATATTCAACCTTTTGGTACAGAGGTGCTCCTAGGTCGTGTGGATCACAGAGTGTTCAGAATGTCACTCTAATGAGAGAACAAATCCCTAGAATGAGCCTGGACAATACAGACTTCACTACAGGATCCTGCATCATCTGGAGTGAAACTAATTCTGAGGTGTAGGTGTCCTGAAATAAGGCAACAGCTTAAATCTAGATTTCCAAAGGATGCAGAAATAGACAGAGGCACTTTCAAAACTGCAGAATTAATGCTCCTCACAGTATTTCACAAGACAACTAATGAAGACGAGCACACACGTTTTCAAAACTATAAAACTTGAGGAACTCTAATACCTTATAAAATAGTTTATGGACACCATAAGTGGATGAATTGACCCAGAGAGGCTATAGAAAGAAAAATAACATTCACAAAGTTTTAAATTATGTTTCTAAAAT
Source organism: Ctenomys sociabilis (assembly GCA_004027165.1). Classification (NCBI taxonomy): domain Eukaryota; kingdom Metazoa; phylum Chordata; class Mammalia; order Rodentia; family Ctenomyidae; genus Ctenomys; species Ctenomys sociabilis. The sequence goes on from PVKA01011450.1 coordinate 26,861, forward strand.
GTTCTAAGGTACTGATAAGAGACATCTGCTATAATAATGTCTGTAAGTATAATATCATGTATGTACCTTGTATGATACCAAAACATTATGAAAACAGTTAGTAATGTATTAATTTATCAAATCTGTCCCATTAATGTGTCTTGAAACTGTCTCATTGCTATTTGTACTTCAATAAAATAAAAAATAAAATAAAATAAAATAAAATGGTGTAAGGTATAATGAAAGGGCTAATACCTACATAATAGAACAAGGAATTATAAAATAATTCAATTTAAAAATTTAAGTAGAATTCAATAAAATAATTCTACTTATAATAAAAGTCTTCAAGCTATGGTTTGAACCATATATTAGGCACCATAGAAAAGAAAATTAGGAAATTAGAAGGTTAAACAAAATCCCACATAGCCATGAAGGGATAGCCAGTACAGACAAGAGATCTGAAGAATAAGACTGGAGCCCAATGTACATGTGAGGGAATTTCCTGAGGTAGAACCAAAAGCCATTGTTGGAAAATCAGTATTTCAAGTTTAAAAACCAAAAAATGACACATATTCCAAGAAGAAAAAGAAGTCAAATAGCCAAAAGTTTGGTCGAGTACTAATAAGATAAGTTGAAGTCTATGTCCAAGTGTTTTGTACTGAAATCACAACTTCGAAGACAAAATAAAATTTCTCACAAGGCGTGAAGATGAGACCAACAGCAGTCTTGGGGCACCATGCTGGTTGCTACTCTGGTTCCATGCCTCTGAGAATTAGATAAGAAAACAAATAAAGGAAAATGATTTTATGCTATTGGACGTATGAGGAAGTGAAATCTTGTGGCTTTCAATACAGCCCCTCTCTGGGATCAGAGATGTCCAGTCCTGTTCCTGTTCATTTTCTGTAGAAAGAAAGTGAGAGGTTGAGGAGCTTGGGTCCCCCAGCTTGGGAGGCTTCAGAGACCGTTCCTTTAGGTGTGTTTTGCTCAGTCAGCGCACACTGCCTCTCCAGTTCTCCTCAGCTGCACCTTGCTGCACTGATGTTTCCATCCTGAGTAGGAGAAAGATATCCTCAAGGAAAATCAGGAGTGCTGGGCTTTAGCCCAGCTCTGGAGCCAAATGAAAAATAAAAAATAAAAAAAAAGAACAATGGATGCCTCAGAGAAGAAGGTCTTGGTCTTTGCCTCACCCACAAGGTGCTTGCGTTGCCTCCCTGTCATCACCCACAAAAGACAGGGTATTTAGCACTTCACAAACAAAAGAAGCAATCATTTACATTATTTTATTTTATTCACTAGTGAGATTTCATGCTGTCTGCTGACTTCAAACACTGGTGTTTGAAGATACTTATTATGAAAAGGCCTAGACACATAACTTATGAAAAAATGCATATCACTAAAATTAATTTTAATAATAATATGAATAATGAAAATTTGAGATGTGAAAAACGTGGTATGTGTTTGCATGTATTAATTATGGACTTAAAGGATTTTTTGTTGAAAGTGTTTCTAGATTTCATCAGCCAGTATACTCTATGTAAGTATCTGTTTATACAAGTAATAGATGACTCTTCAATTAATTTTATAATTCTCATTTAATGTCTACTAGAAGGAATCAGCATGTCCATTTTCCCACATATTTAGCCTCAGTATAGGTATCATCTCAATTTCAGTATTATTGAGAATTCATCCTAGGTTAAAAAACAAAGTGGCTCTCATGTTTCCTTCTTTCTTATACTATACATCTGCAACTTTTACAGAAAAGGAAGTTTCAGTAAGAGATGTTACTTTAGCTAACATAGAATGATAAACATTATAATTAGAAATATTCCTAGTTCAAAAAGTGTAAGTTTGCATTTCAACTCAAAAAACAAAGATGGTTCAAGTCAGACATCATTGCCAAGAATTTTTAAATACGTATAATGAATGGAAAAATGTAAACATAGGTTACACTCAGTCAGTCCAAAAAAGTCAAGTAGAAGAAGCAGAGAAGACCTGGGCACCTTCAGTAGATGATTGGGGTGAGACTGGGTGCTCTAGCCTCCAAATAGGCCCAGTAACCTCCCTCACAGCCTTCTAAAGAAAGTAGGAAAACTAGCCTTTCTCCTACACAGAGAAGATTGTCGCCTTGTTTGTTTAAACCTGCTTCCTGGGATTAGCTCTATCTCACTTTGTGCATTCTGGACTGAGGGTTAGACAAGGGTCAAGTAGGAGATTTCAACACATCTGATAGAGGTTTGTTCCTTGAGAGAAGAGGAAAGCTTTTCACCAGTTGGGCCTGATGGCCCTGTCTTAACTCTTTGTACTATTTGTATGTGTAAGGAGGGTCAGGGCAGCACAGGGCACTTCAAACCTCCAGCACACAAGTCCCCAACATTCATCATTATCTATCTTTGGGAATCAGTCTACAGCCACAAAACTCACTGTTCAAATATCGTTTTGCATTAGCATTGACCAGGTCACCCTTAATACATGAATGCTTTCCAATCTACACATTATTCTTTTTCTCTTTGCAGACAGAAATCATCTCAGCTAATGTATTTATGAAAGCCAGACAAGAGCATTAGATATTTACTTGCTGTTCTTAAATTTAGAAAAATGTTCAATCAATGAACTTAAGTACTTTGTCTACTGATGATTATTTAGCATTTAAACATATCACTATTTATTTGGGGGTGTTGTTTCCAGGTTAAAGTGCTTGTATCAGTCCTTATAGTTGTTACTTAAAAGTTATGCTGAACTTAGTCAGATCCTTTTCTTTCCCAACTATACTTCAGCAGAGAATTATGAGTAAGAAGAGTTATTGTAAGAGAGGATAGCAGGCCCTTGCTGCTGCCTTCTGTGTTTGTTCTGTGAACTAAAGCTACAAAAGACTCTCAATACACTCAAAGTGGATTGAGAAATGGAGAAAAAGAGCTGGTGAGGAGTTCACAGGCCCAGTGTCATAAGCTGTCGCATTGACGTGTATTTCTGCTCTCAGATCTCCACTATGACTCACTTTTTGAAATTCCACTGTGTATTTTTTTTTCTAGGAAAGAGATTCTTCCTTTCACAAATTTTTACCTTATTTTATTTTATGTATACCTTTTTGGAACAGGGTTTCACTATGCAGCTCAGGCCTTACACTCACTTCATAGCCCACAATGACCTCAAACTCACAGTGATCCTCCTACCTTAGAACCCTGGGTGTGGGATTGCAGGCATGTGCCACCACCTCTGGGTCCCCCACTGTATATTTCTAGTGTTCTACATATTACTATGCATCTGTTCATTGGACAATGGCTAAAGTACAACAGTTCTGTCCTGTCCACCTCTGTATCTCTAGCCCTTGACACAGTTCTGAGAACAGTGTATGTTTAATAAACATTAAACAAGTGAGCACTGAAGCTATTCACCTACTTACTGTAAAAAGATGCAACCATGGCCTTCCACTTTCCCACATGCACTGAAAAAATGCATCGTGCCAGGATCTCTATGACTAAGTCCTTAATTAGTGACATTTACCTTCAGACTCAATGTTCTGTCCTTCAGCTGGGCATGGTAAAACCCACCCAGCCTTGCTCAGGTAGCTTCTTCATTGCTTTTCTGGAGTTATGCAAGCCATTTTAAACAGATTATAAGAAAATATCTACCTATTTTCTTCTCACACCATATCCATAATCAAAAGAGAACATTTTTAAAATTATGAAACAACATTAAAATAAAATCATATAATACTTTATGGAGAAAGCAGATAGCAAATAAAAAGCAAAGTAGAAATGGACATGTAAGATTCATTATTGGAAAAACAAAGAGGACAAATAGGCTTATGCTGTGTGACAAGTAAAATTAAATGCTGCTATATAAGAATGTCATCATCAAATATTTTCTTTTGCATTACTTTCTAATTAAATCCCCAAACCAATCACATGTTAAAATAACTCTCCACCAACATTCCTCAGTGTGGAGGCCTGTACTAATAAACAACTCTCAGTACTCTTTGCTTCCTGTATCCTGTGTTTTATTTTAAAATGAAGATTTTTCTCATACTTCATGGTTTATGAGGTCATAGCTTTAGGATTAACCATGTAATTAAAATTAGAGCAATCATATTAAAGTACATAGAAGAACCTAGCCCAAATACAATGTAAAACATACAGACCCTGCTTCCATAAGTTTTACCTTTGACCATTATAACTATCTTGTGTTAGATTCTCATTGCTTGCTCTATTTCATTTTAATCACTAATCCTCTGACTTTTGGAAGAGGGTTATCTGTTGCATGATGTTGAACATAGATCTTCCAATTTCTAAGTTGTCATTCCTTGGAACTAATTTTACTTTTGAATTTCATGTTTTCTTTTATCAGGGATGCTTCTTTTGCTTTTTGCAAAAAAAAATCTGTTTATTTCTTTATTTCATCCAGGATCTCACTGTGCATCGCGGTCATAGTAATCCTTCTGACTCAGCCTTCCCAGCACTGCGCTTGCAGCTGTGCCCCACCACTTCTGGTTTCAGCGGCTCACTCTGCCTGGGTCTGGCATAGCATGCAGTTCTGGGGATCAAACCCTGGTCCTTGTGCTTGTCAGGCATTCAGATCACCACGCTATTTCCCAGCCCCAGTGATGCTTCCTTTATTATTAAATATCAAAATCAGAAGACAAGGGAAATCAATAGTCTTAAATATTTTTAACAGTTTTGTATTTGTGCTCTGGTAGATTCCAACGAGTTTTCAGAGCTTCAGTCTTGCCAAGCCAGATGCCAAAACTACTTCCTCTGTCTGGCCAACCTGCAGGTCCTTCCCATTACTCTCTATGCACTCACAACTTACAGTCACAAGTCTATTCCAGTGTTCTTCATGAAGGCTCCCTGAAGTCTTCTCCGGACAGAACAATCCTCAGTGGCACTTATCTTCCTGATATGATACTTCTCCACGTAGTCCCCATTAACAATCAGAAGCACACCGTATGGCATTATTAGTTAATAGTGGGTGGTAATGGCCTGTCATGTGTAAATTATAGCAATTGCAAATTTTTTCCACAAAAATCTAGATAGTAAATATTTGTAATAGTTTAGCTCCTATTGTAGTAAATATTTGTAATGGTTTAGCTCCTGTTGTCTCTGTCACCATAACTGACCTCTGCCTTGGAAGGTGAAACTGACTACACACCATGCGTGAAAGAATAAAAATGACCAGGGGCAATGAAATTTAAATTTTATGCAATTTTGTGTAACTTCTATGCAAAGCATTCTTCACTCAAGTTATTTTCCAATCATTTAAAAATATGAAAGTTACAGAGTTTTTGGAACATACAGAGGTGGTCCTGTGGGCCACCTCTCCTGACATCTTGACCACACACTTTAAGGCAGAAGCAAAAGGTTTAACAATTTTGCTTCTCTTCCATTAGAACTAAAAGTATATAAGTCTTTTTAGAACCCCAAATTGAATCCTGCATCACCTTGCCTTAGGCAAGGACCAAGGATCTTAATGGGGCAATTTAGGAAGGTTTGCAGGGTCTGCAAGAATTCTGAAAACAGTCAGATTTTAAAAATGCTGAAATTCCCATGCAAGAAGGAAGCAGAGTCTCACCTTCTCTCACAATTTGGCAAAGTTTTTGGGGTGTCTATGCTCAAACACAGCATTTCTTTGAAGTAAGCGGAAATCTCCGAAAGGGCGGAAGGCAGGTTTGAAGTTGCAGGTGCCATTTTGAACGCAAGCTTCATAGGGTCTCCATGGGAGTCTGTGAAACCCAGCACTCTCCTCTGTGGGAGTTCTTGGCTTTAGCGTGATGGCTCTGTGTTTAATTACACTGTATATTTTCTTGTTTAGTATCATGATACAGAAAGGCAGAGACCCGGAGAGTGGAACAGATAGCACAGAGTTGGACTCTAGCCCCGGAGATAACAGACAGCCTCAACATACAAACCAGGAACCACAGTAAGATACTCCCCCTCGACATTATTTATCTAGGATATTTACTTTGAGTTATAGTACCGAAGGGGGGAAGTTCTCATTTAATGAAGAGAGAGTTTGGTCCAGTTTAAAAGCCATAATTTTGTATGCATGTCAGAAAAACACATAATCTGAACAATAAATTTACCCAGCCAGACTGAGGGCCTACTTGCCACTGAAATCTGTTTTTCTTTTTCACATAATGAGGCGACATCCCCTTCCTTGGAGAGGAGAGTTCAATAGTTTAATTTTTGTTAACTGAGATCCCTTGTACGAAGGTAAATTACATTGCCTTTTCTATTACTAGCTCTGTTAATTGTCAAGCAATCAGAGTTTATGCATTCATCCAAGACAGCGGAGAATTTCCCATAATGTTACAAAATAAAACCTGACAAAGCACAATAATCTTTAGTTTATTGATGTGCTACCAGGCTGTTGGGAGCATCAGATCAGTAATGTGCTTTGGTTAGGAAATTGGGGTCTAGGGAGAAATATTGGGAGTTACAGAGAACATCAGGGCTCACAGAAAAAATATATTAGGAGTTAAAAAGGGAAAAAACGTTTATAGTGGGATTTTATATCTTATGGAAAAAAAAAATCACTGAGATGTTATAGGGATTCAGAAGAAAAACACATCTGGGGTAGACAGATGAACTTTGAACCCAGTGACCAAAAGAAGTTTATTTGTTTGTTGAGGGGAGATGCTATTTATGATAAAAAAAAAAAAATAACACACACAAAGGTCAGACTTCTAGGAACTTATTCTGAAAAGATCAGTTGAAAATAAGAGCTCTTACATTGGGGCTTAAAGAAAAAGTTAAACCCTAATATAAGAGGGCCCAGAATGGCAAAACCAAATTTAAATTTATTAAAAAGGTAAAAATGGGGGTTCATTCAATAGTCCACATATTTTTCTGACCTCCTTCAAAATTTTAATTTTCAGTGATCAAAAAAGCCCAACCTGTGTTTTAAAGCCCAGGGAAATTTAAGACTTATGAAATTCGTGTTTTAAACCCTGATTTCCTCTTCATCACGCTTTCCCTGCTCCGTCTTTTCCCTTCTCCTGTGCTCTGGGTTTGCATGGGCTTCTCACCTGGACATGTCGTGCGAACACCGCGCAGGCCTTGCAGATGTGCACTGTAGGGACCGGGTCCTCGCTCTCCGAAGTGCTCCCAGCACGGAAGCCGCGCTCCTAACTGCTGCCTTCCAAGTAGCGGGAAGCTGTGCACTTCAACTTTACAAACTTGACTTTTGCAGTCACATTGACTTAGGAATACAGACTTAAGCTGCCTTTTCCAAAGATTCCCTCAGGTTGGGCTTTTACTCTCCAAGAAGCTAAGTTCTTTGCTGACAGAGAGCTTATATTGGAGCCAGTTTATTAATAAGTAATCACCCTTGAATTTATTTTAGGGTCACGTGAACACAAGAAAGAAAAAAATGTTGATGAAAACACTATCTTTGTAGCCTCAAATATAAGTTATCTAAAAGCAAAAAAAAAAAAAAAAAAAAAAGGAAACCAAAGAAAAGGTAAATTTTTGACTTAGAAGTTTGGTATTAGAAGAAAATAGATGGATTGAGGCTAAATTTGTGTGTGAGAGAGAGTAAGGTAGTGTATGTATGTGCAAGAATCTGTGTGTGTGTGTGTGTGTGTGTGTGTCGAGGGGGGTGGGAGAGAGAGATTGAGATTCTGTACCTTGCAATAAAAGATGGCAAGGTGATAAATTAGTGCTCTCAACTGAAATTGATTACTTTGTGTTCCCATCCAGTTCATACGGCAGCCACACAGATGCTCTGAAACACCTTAACGACACATTGGAGAAAACTTCTCGAGTGGGCTCCACGTGCCGCCCCCCCCCCCGCCCCCCCGCTCCAGGAGTGAGCCGCAGTGCACGCTGCGCGCATCAGGGAAAGGCTCATGCAAACATCTTCATTTCGTGTCTCAGGAATTCTTCAGACAATTCTAGAAGCCTAAACACTAAAATGACAAATGTAAGTGATTTTTGTCTTCTCAGTGCCCACATCTACCCATCCCCAGCCCTCTGGAGAGGCAGCACAGATAACAGAGAGATGAAGCGGCACCGAGCCACCTAGAGGCAATCTTACCCGAGCTGTCCACAAAGCAGAGCAAAGTTATGAGGCTTATTGCCATAATAGTAGATTAAATGAAACTGCCTAGTTTACTCACAGGGACTGAGTGGGACAAGATCCCAATATACTTGAATTAAAGGAATACTGGACAAGATGGAATCATTTCTAACAAGCCTTCAATTTTAAATGATTTAAGGCATCTACTTGTGGTAAAAGCACAGTGGGAATGTATTGATAACTGCCGAAATACCATCGATTCCATTCATTACCATTGTGAGAATAGATAATTTAATAAATACAATAAGAATTCAAAAATATATACAGATTATGGAACTTTTTGAGAAATGTCAAATTCTCAGTTATTACAATAACATCTACAGGTCCAAGGGAAAATTGAAAAATTATGTGCAAGAAGATCATTCAGTTTAGAAGGCAAATGCAGAGTTCAGTACTCATGTAAGTCTCTAACTGGCTCCACTGAGCCCTGCAAAGATTGATAAAATGTTCTGTGACTCATTTATACAGCATTCTCTATACATTGAAGACTTTATAACTATGTGTTGGACACTTCTGTATGCTTAATACCTGTGAATTCATAATAAATACTTTTTAATGTTCTGCATCAGGCACTAATAATTTTCAATTAGGTTTTTTAAAAACACTGAGTAGTTGTTAGGAAAGTGTTATTTGACTGACTATAGGATACAGAAGTGCCCATTACACAGAGAAAGTGATGCAAGAGCCTTCAATAATCCACTCCCTGCTCTCTTCTACCTCCTTCCAAGGCATAGGCCAGCACAGGCCTCCTTCCAGCAGGGTTTTCAGTGTTCTGATGTCATTCAATATACCCAAGCTCAGAAATGTCTTTCCCTTGGTTTTGGCTCATCTCTCAGTTTTTCTGAGCTATACATGCTATGAGAAGCACTCTTTATAAGGTTAGACCAGGTGATACAAGGACAGAATTCAATGGCATCATACTCCAGCAAGGCTAGGTAGCAGTTGTGCCTTAGTTTCACTACTACTATAAAAAAAAGGTGGACAGCATTTACTTAACTGATGTCTCGAGGTGAAATACTTCTGGGAATGCATTTTTCACTGCAAAATCTGAAGGACCCAGTTGTTCAAAACACTGGTTGCTTCCAAAGTAGAAGGTTCTAAGTAAAGTATCTCAGACCTTTTCTCTCCATTTATTTTAAAAGCTGTACTTAAAGAACAACAGAGAAGTTTCTCAGAATTTTATGTGAGTGAACATGGTAAGGAGATTTGATGAACTTAACAACAACAAAAAATAACACTATTAATATTTTCTATTTTGCTGCTTAAAATGGTCCTTCAGCTATTATTGTGGTTGACTCTCTCAGGGCAAGAGAAATTGTCCCATCATATTTTCAAAGATGAAAAGACTGAGAATTCCAAAAACCAGCCCAAACTTGGAAAGGACTGCATAAAACACAGCTAGATTACAGTGGAGTGGGTAAGGCGATGGCACACCTGGCCCTGGTGGAACAAACTTTTCCAGAGGATTTATTTTTAACTCTGCATATTTTAAATTATGACAGAATACATAAATATATAACTTAAGGAATAAAACTTAGAACTATTTTCAAATAATTCTGATGGTCATCACACTTCCAAAGTTCTATTCTTTGTTCTACATTAAGGTGAAAGTCACGTAGATCTCGGGAACCCATTTCTGTACCTCCTAGAACCAATGTAGAGCTCTGTGTCTTCATCTCCCAGAGTTTCATTGCTGCAGGCCAAATTCACATCTGGGACTTTGGAGGAGGATGGAACAAGACTGACCAGAAAAGTCCATCACTTTATATCTTGCATAGTATTGTGTTAGGACCAGCTCAAGAGGCTATGCCTGTTCTCACCGCGTGGTTTTGTTTTTAATAATACCACCTTCTCATTATTTGTGACAAATATTATAGCCAAGTTTTAAAAAATCTCATCAAATCTTATATTGAGCTCATGTCTTACAAAGTGACAAACGCTAAACTCTTCTCAATGAGGAGGACTCTTTGCTGCATTTCCCCTGAGTACCTGAGAATTCCAGAAATTCCTTTTGAAAATCATTCTCCTGGGACCAGGGAGATAGCTCAGCAGACTAGGTGCTTGCCTGGCAAACACAATCCCCAGTTCTGCCAAAAAAAAAAAAAAAAACATTCTCCTAAACAATGAACTAGTCCACACTGCCATGAAGGGAGACATCTTCCCTCCTGTGTTGCCGGTGGGTGGATTCCAGCTTGCCCACTTTTCCATTCACTTCAGGAGAATTATTTTTTCTTTAAGCTCAATCTTAACTTACCTTTATTTGATTTGGTAAAATAGCCCTTCACAACATTACAGAAATCCATAGCAAGGTGCCTTTACTTTAATCCTCGTCCAACCGCCAGGAATACACTACCTATTTGGCAGTAACTTATTAAGCATCTTCTCTGCCTTGGATTCTGAGGAATCTAGAAGCCAGGTGATTCAATTCCTTTATGCATAACTCTTCCTCCCTTGCTTGTATTTTTCAGGAGTGTTTAACAGAGAAAATATTTGAGAAGATAAGAAGATGTGTCACATCTGCGGGAATCTTCAATTTAGTGGTACATGTACAATTTAAATGAGTAAGAAGTCACATACAATTATACTCAGGAAATGTAAGCAGAGTTTGTAAAATAGTTGTTTTATTCCCTTGTATTGAATAAAATAATAAATTTTTTGAATCGTTCTACTATCTATCCCTAACTGAAACATACAATGCCTGTCCTATTTCTTCAAAAACCTTGTTAATATGCAATCACCTGGTACAACTGCTAAGTTTTTAAAGGTCACCCATGTTTTATTCATAAAGGGTGGTTTTCTGGAAAGGAAAAAGGTTACAATGTCATGTAATACCATATTCTGATGGAGGTTTTGCTTTCCAAGATACATTCTAATGGATTGGCTGGGAACAGAGTGAAACTCAGGGACGGCAATGTGAATTGTTTCAGATATATCAATAAAACTTCATTTACCATCAGCGTAACTCTAAAAAAGGAGAAAAGATTTCTTTTCTATTTTTTAGCCATCAAGTGAGCCTGACAAGTTGTGTTGCTTATGCAAATACCTGGTTATCTTCTAAGACCAGGTTCCTGGAAGTAAAGAGATCTCCACATCCTTGAAATTAAAAGCAAACTTAGGCTGAGTTTGACCAATAAAATGGAGAAGTAATGCATGTCATCTCAAACTGCTCTTTTCTTTCACACATTGAGAACATGAAGCTCCCTCTATTTCTGTCATGATTTCTAGTGATGCAAGAGTTTTGGAGATATAGATTGGTGTCTGGGGTTCCAGAGCTACTGTTTGCAGAACCCATACCCAAGATATTGATTCAAGGGAAAATGTGAACCATTTTGTTTGAGAAAGAAATGGTGCTGTATAAGTAGAGCTCCAAGGTTAATGCACTGAGACGTCGTATTTTTTTCTGATAGTAGCTGAGATCTACCTCTTATATGACAAGTGGTATCTGTTTTCTCATGCCTAAACTCAACCACCAAAAGGTGCTCTAAAAGTTATTTAGTTTATCAACCTCTTATTGATATCAACTACATTTTTCAAGCTTATATATTTTTCTAAAACAAATAAGGAATAATTTCATATTTGATACCTAGTCCAAAGATCTTGTACAGCCTCAATGCTAAGAGTAATAAGCAACTGAGATTTTTCCTTTTTTAAAGATCCTTAAAGTCTCTTTTTAAATTTTTTTTTTTTATAATTTAAAGAGAATTTAAAATAGTAAAAAGAAAAACATAAGAAATGATACAGGGCCGGGCGTGGTGGCACATGCCTGTAATCCCAGCACTCGGGAAGCTGAGGCAGGAGGATTGTTGTGAGTTCAAGACCAGCCTGAGCTACAAAGTGAGCTTAAGGCCAGCCTGAACTGTATAGTGAGACCCTGTCTCAAAAAGACAAAAAAAAAAAAAAAAAAAAAAAAAAAAAAAAAAAAAAGAAATGGTACAAAATTTCACTGAATAATAGGAATTCAAGACTAGTTGTTATATTGTATATCATTGCCTTCAAATTAGTTGTTTAGAGTGTCAGACATAAGCATACAAAATTGATTTAAAAAGTTATAAGAAATTAGAAAGGAGATGAAAAATAAGTTTAAGCATTAACTGTTCCTTTCACTAGACCAATAGAAATCAGCAGTACAATTATCCAAGCTGCTCTTTGTATGCATATAAATATACTTTTTACGCTTCCTTCCTTTGTTCTTTCCTTCACCCACATTTTTCTTTCCCTTTAAACAGATTCTTTGCATTTCACAGCATCTCCTATACCTTTCAGATTTTGTTTACTGTTTCAGGTTCTTACACTAGTGAGACAGTAGGATGTTTATATATGTAGATCTGAGTATCTGCATTCATTTACTTATAAAAGCATTGGTATGATGTTTTCAGTTCTTTTGGAAAAATACCCCAGAAGAGAAATAGTTGGGTTCAATGGGTCCTCTAATCCTAGCTTTCTGAGGAATCTCCACATGGATTTCCAGAGTGGTCGTACCAGGCTGCACTCCTATCAACAGTGGAGCAGCATTCTTTTTTCCTCACAGCCTCTCCGCCAGCTGATATCTTCAACCCTGGACCCTTTTTTCCCTTCCATTACATTGATCTTCACTTCTGTGTGGAAGAAAACAAAGTGCATCCTCTGAGAATGGCTCCAGAAATTTATTTAATTATCTAAATTAGAGAAGCATAAGATATTGCTCTCTTCCTATGGATCATGTCATTTATCATCGCTATCTTGAAAATGTCAACCATAGTTTTTGTCTTAGTGCTCCATAAATATTTGGTTTTAATTGAATGAGAATTTAACTTTTACTTTATTCACCTCATTTCAATTGCATAGTATCATTCTAATCACCAAATGAAACACTTCAAGGTCATGTTCACTTTCTCTTTCTGGAACATGGAAGGCCAAATGTCTTCCAACACCTCCCTTCAGTCAGATTGTGTGTGTAGATATCCTTAATGATCCTGTCCATCCCAGAGAATGTGGAGCTTTACCCAGTACAACTTCTTTTTTTTTTTCTGCATTCCTCTGTCCTCCTTTAACCTCTCCTCTTCCCATTTATAAAAACTTCACTTCCATGTGTTTCTTCTTTTCTCATTTTTTAAAAAACATTTTTCCCTTCCTGCCTTTCCTCCATGTTAACCTCTCCATTTGAACATCTTCCTCCTATTTCACAATAGCTGTTACACATTTTGGTCCTTATTTATACTTTGTTTCCTCACAACAGAGGAGCAATATGACATTGTGTGTGTGTGTGTGTGTGTGTGTGTGTGTGTGTGTGTGTGTGTGTGTTTATGACTGACTTCCCTAACAGTATGGTCTCAAGGTGAATCCATTTTCCTAGAAATGCTTTCTAGAAATGTCTCCTTCTATATACATAGCTACACCTATGTTTACAGTAGCACGGTTTATAATAGTCCAACTATGGGAGCAACCCAACCTGCCTGCCAGTTGGTGAATAGATAAAGATGTGTTTGTTGTACACAATGGCATATTACTCTGCCAACACCTTTTTTGCTATCTTCTCTTTATCTCCAAAATCTATATTCTTTCTCTGGTCTACAAGTTCAGTCCTTCAGTTCCCAACATTCATCTATTTTTGTAAAATTTAAGTCCGATCCCTTCCACTTAAGTTGTAGTTCCAGAGAAATAATATTTCTCTCTTTCTTCTCTATTTCATTTTTTCCCTTTTTCTTATAATTCCCTTCTGAGAAGAAGGGACATTTACTTTCTCTGGAGATCAAATGAGAGGGTGCAGCTCCTAAGTAAGCAAGGTAGGTCTTCGAGCCTGACAGGTCTAAGCTCACATTTTGTAATCTGGCATTGCAGCCTTGTGGCTGCTTGCCTGTGGCCTGAGCAGGCAAGACTCCATGCTGCAGCTGCACTACAGCTGTGACCTGAACTTTGGCTATTCCTTTTTCATGTTTTTCCAAGTCCTCTGATAACACCTCCATAGTCACCAACACCCTCACACACACTCGCATCCCCCACACGTACAGTGAGAGGATGTGCATCAAGCAGGAACGTTATTAATGATTTCACTGCAACAGTGAAAGACAGGCCCCACATTGCCTTGTCTTTGTCTGTAGCTACTTCTCTCACTTCTCTTTGCTGTCTTACTTGTTCTGATCTGAGCTTTCCACCATATCTTTCACATTCCTGCTCTTTTCTTTATGCAGAAAAAATGATCCACCATAATTTTCTTGTGATTTTTATCCCTCACTTCAAAGAATTATTAATGTATACTTTTCAGACTCTTGCACTGTTCAGTCAATAGCGATCTGCATTAAAGGTTTTCTCTCCATGTTGAACCTGAGATTCTAGAATTGTCTTTAATGTTTGCTGAAGATTCCTTGTAAAAGCTTGGAGCAGAACACATCACATCCAAGTTCTCAGTAAAAAATGTGTATCAGTATCTCTTTATAGAAATATGGGTGCCTCAATTGGGTATTTGCAAAGAATAACCACTGTCAGTGTCTCTGTGTTCTAGAAGGCTCAGAAGGAGAAGTAAGGGTTTAACACAGTGAAACCAAACTGTTATCTCAGCTCTGCATCTGATGAGGTGGTCCTGTTACAGGCTCATCTCATGCTGGCACAGAGGAAGAGTGTGGGAGACATGAGGATGGGTAGAAAGCCTCACTCTCATTTCATCCCACTCTCAATTGACTGGGTTAGCCTTGGATTTATATCGTAAGCTGAGAAATATGGTTGCTTTATGGTAACAGAAGAAATATGATCAATGATCCAATGAATAAAAAAATCTGGGCGTGTGCTTTTAATATCAGCACTCTAGATGTGTGTGTGTGTGTGTGTGTGTGTGTGTGTGTGTGTGTGTGTGTGTTTGTCAGGCAGGCACTTGTTCCACTGAGCTATTTTCCTGGTCCCCAGCATCAGTACTGGAAGAGCCTGAAGCAGGAGGATCACACATTTGGGTCTCAGGAGGACAGGTTAGACAGAGAGACCTTGTCTCAAAATGAAAACTAGAAATGTTAGGGATGCAGCTCATTGGGAAGCCCTCAGTTTTACGGTCCAGTTCTTCGCATATGCACACATGCGTGTGCATACACATAGAGGACCTCACATGTAATATCTTTGTAGAATGTGATATAAAGTTAAGTTAAAATAAAATGTACTGTCACGAGCCAAATGAGATGGGCCCTGAACTTCGCTCTATCACTTCCTTTTTTTATTTTTATTTTTTGTTTTTATTTATTTTATTTATTTTTATTGAACTACAAATGTCATTCAGACAGTTTCAAGACACCTTAACAATACAGATTCGATAAATTAATACATTGCAAACTGTTTTCATAATGTTTTGGTATTGTACAAAGTGCATACATGATATTATATTTACAGATATTATTTTAGCAGATATCTCTTATCAGTGAATTAAGAGTGTAGCTGCTTACTTATTTTATTTTTTATACCTGAATTATATCAAAAATTCAATAATTATTTACCTAGTGGATGACCGTAGTACTAGAAGCCGACATAATATCCTGTCCAACCACCATTAGTGCAGATCTTGCCTCTCATAGAATTATGTAGAAGCTCAGCGTTATCTATCCCAAGTATGTGTGTGTACTGTCTATACACACACATCATGATTTTTTCTTTCTACACCCCTTCCTTTGTCTACATCTGTCAAAGGTATCACTTCCTTACAAGTTGTGGCAGGTTGATGTGAATAGGACTTCGAGAGACCCCCTGCTGGTATTCAGCCCTTGGGAAGTCCTCTCTTCCAAGTGTGGCTGGGTTGGCATTGCTTCTAAGCACCTGTATACAAGAAATATAATTGAGCTTCACCTCTGTGACTGAATTACACAAGAAAGACCCTTCCTTTTCCTGCCAGACTGTTTCTATTGTCCTGCAGATTGGCATGCTTTAATAAAACCTCAGCCTGATTGCAAATGCACTGTGGAAAGAGCTAAAGTTCTCAGTTCTTAGTCAAATGGCTAATACTGAATTTTACCGGAGCCCAGTGTGAGTGTAAGGGACCAATTGCCCTGAAGTAGAGAAGTCAGGGAACATTTTAGTCCTGCTTTCCATTTGGTGAGAGACCAGTAAATGCTCTGAAAATTAAGGACCCAGTTATGCCCAAGTGGCTGACCTAAAAAAGCTTTGAATAAATAAACAGGTGTTGTTTATATTCTTAGCTTTGTTGGTAATTTGTTTAACAGTAATATAGCTAGTATATTATTCTATTTAATGTTAATACTGCCTAACCTGTATATACACATACATATGTCTAAGCATGTGCCTGGCAAGTGCAAGGACCCAGGTTCAATCCCCAGTACCACATGCCATGCCAACTTGGCTCTAGGCATGGCACTGAAACTGTACATGGTGGCATGAACCATGATCCCAGTGCTGGAGAGGGTGAGACAGGAAGATCACTGTAAATCCAAGTTGCATAGCAAGATTCTTTACCAAGGGGTCATTTATGATGAAATGGAGAAGCAGACAAAAGAAAGTTAGAAAAAATCAAAATCCTCAAGAGTGTTGATATCAATAGAACTAAATAGGAAAACTGATGCTGTCTGTGTTAAACTCCCAGAAATATGTGAAATAATAACCCCAACTCTTAAAGATAAAAGTTCTTGGGACTAGGGAGGTAGCTCAGTGGAATAAGTGCTTACCTGGAAAGCACAAGGTCCTGAGTTCAATCCCTGGTAAAATAAAATGTTTTCTTTGTTTGTCCCTCAAGTGCTTCATTGATGAATCTTGACCATTCAAAACCCCCTGTTCAATCTTTTTTTTTTTTTTTTAACCAAGACAATACATCCTCCCTATTTGAATTTACAAGAGCCAGGCACATTTACAAGAACCAGAACCTATTGAAAAGGACCCACTCTTCCACTGCCCACTTTCTTCCTTTCCTACTAGATCAACTAAGAGCCCAGCCTGACACCATGAGATACAGCTTAAATTGTAAACAAGTTGTGCAAAATAAAGTCAGCTGGGTGAAACGCTGATACCAAATCCGTTGTCTTAGGGTTAGGTTTTGTTTGCTAAATATCACTGCTACTGGACTTTTAGAATATTTTGTAAGAAAAGATTTAATTACTCTTTTTCCCAAGGGCTTTGCACAAAGGATGCAATTTTAAAGATGCATTACACAGGCTGTGTGTGTGTATGTGTGTGTGTGTGTGTGTGTGTGTGTGTGTGTGTGTGTGTGTGTGTGATGCGCTCAGGAGTGTATTTGAAAAGAAGCAGTGAAATCAGTGATCTGATGATGGATACTGAAATAACTAACTTCATCCCATTCCACTTTTTTGTTCCTCCCAGGAACCAGACCTTTGCTGAAGCAGTTTCAATGCATTTGTAACTGGTGCATCACATATGTCCTCAGGGATTGGCTCCTTTAGGTAATAACAGCAAAAGGGGCCAAATGGAACCCAACATTGGATTTTGTGGCGAATAGAAAACTAAGTAACTTTAAAGTGCTTTTGTAAGCAGTCCTGGGTGTTGATGCTCTTTTATATACAAACTGAAAAGAGGAAGAAGGTACTCGGCCTATGAATTCTCTAATGACTATGTGCAGTGAACAGATATTGGTTACTTCACAATTTATCTACTTAACAACTGCTTGGACATACGAATCAAGTCATGCTGTAAGACTTGCTATCTGCCTCTCGGACTTATCCCACACTCGGACTTATGGTGCAGGAATGTGAGTAGAATTGATGTCTTGTAGTAGCTTCTTGTACTTCTGTACTGTAATGTTCATACTGTGTACCATTTCTTATCTAGACAATTCATCAAGTGACATAGTTGCAGGAACCAGTAATGACTGGAATCAGTTTGATTAATTTAATCTCCAAATTAAAATCACAAATGCTCCCAAAAGAAACTAAAGGGTCAGACATGTTTATTATCTCCAGTCTCTGTGGGTCAGAGGCTTAGGATTCTGCTTACCTCTCTTCTGTATTTCAGAGTATTTCATTATTTGTTATTTACCATGGAAAACACATTCCTGGCCTGTTTAGATAAGATATGTTGGGGGTGACCAAAGACTCAGCAGATTTAAGAGCCTTCTTTCACAGATACAGGGGCTGGAAGCTTGATCCCCGCATGGCAATTGAGACTGGTCGTGGTGGCATGTGCCTGTCATCCCAGCACTTGGGAGGCTGTAGACAGGAGGATCACTGTGAGTCAATCTATCAGTGAGACCCTTACACCCTGTCCTAAATAAAAAAAAAAAATGGTAAGCTATATTGGGCTAGGAGGAATGTGGTTTTGGATAGAGAATGATAAAAAGGCTATGAGCAAATTTTGCTGAAATTAGTTATACATTTACCATTTTTGTCATCTTTGCATAATACATAGTTACCTAAAATGTAGTGTATATGGAAAAATTGGAATTCTTTTACACATACCGATCCATTCATCTCTTGTAGTATCCCACTCTATAGGGTTACCACATGAAGTACAACCTATACATTGAGGACAATATTTAACTATAAAATCAGATTGAGGATTCTCTTTCTAAATTAAAGATGCACTAATGTCTGCCACATTTAGCCCTTAAACATTCACATGGCCATTACAAATTCCTATGGGCTACATCATACAGAAGTAGGCCCTGGGATTCACCATAGATATAACTCATGCCTTTGGATCTATAGAACATTCTTTTTTTATATGAAAATGTATTTTTTTAGTTTCATTTTTTAAGTTTTAATTAATACATTGTACATTGTTATCTTCTTACTGGTTATCCATAATATAAGAAGCACACAGGCTGTCCTGTCCAGACACTATTAATACAAATCTTCTCAGTGAGTTAAGCTAAAGTAGCTGTATATCTATCTTAACTATTCTGTATATACAAATACAAAATGGTCCTTCCTTTATAGCCTCTTTTTTGGTTTAGTCCAGTCAGAGATGGGTATTCGATTGGCATCTAAATACTATAGGTACATGAATTTAGCAAAACAATCCAACACAGTTCAGCAGGCCACAATAGCAGTAGGTTATCTGCAAAAGTTGTTGACCTGAGTCATTCACAGCTCAGTATTTTAATATGGCTTTACTTTTTATACCTCCTTTCATACTTTCCTGTGGGATGGTTAAGACCAAGGTAAAACAAGACCTTCATAACATGAAATGTAACTTTTTTATCAAATAAGGTCAGGCAGGTACCCTCAGGGTTTATCCTGTAACCCTGTACTGCACTTTGTCAGTGTCGACCATGTGGATGAGTCACGGCCATTGCTTGACCAAGTTGCTCTCTGTGGAAGCCTGAGAGAATGTTTTCTCTCCATGTGACTCTCCTTAGGCACACTATAGATCATGGATCACATTTCTCTGTTGCCCCATAATCTCCTTGATCAGAAAATTTGGGGCACAACTGAGTTATATGATGTTACAATACAGGTTCTCCTATGTCCTGAGTCTTTGCTGACCTTGAAAGGCTAGGACCAAATGTTGGCTGCTTTTGCAGCCTTTCCTTTTCTCCAATTTTTGATCCACAAACTTAGATTCTCAAGCCTCCAGAAGAGAAGTTTATTATTATTCTGCATCATATGCAGTTCAGTTTACCCACATTATTAGTCTAAGTATCAGACATCATAGGCATAACATGAAACAGGTATTTTCCATCAAGTATTGAGATATTAAACTCTAAGTTATTTCTGAGCAGACAGTTAAAGCATCTTCTGAATATTTAGGAAAGGACCCATGAGATAGCTTAGGCAAGGGCGAGAGCCAGGGTTCGATCTCTGGCACCACATGCCTGGCCAGTCCTGCCCTCTAGGTGCACTGAGCTGGCCATTGAGTCTGGGTGTGGTGGTGCACACCTGTCATCCCAGCACTAGAGAGTCTGAAAATAGGAGGATCACTATGAGTGTGAGCTATATAGTGAGACCTTAAACACATACCACACACACACACATACACACACACACACACACACAAAATATTTAGGAGGTACTGTGTGTTATGTTAGGTGTGAATATAGTGAGATAAAGCAATGTCCCTGTACAAAAAACGAAAGCTTTTGGACTCTAAAATAGTTTTCAAAAATGAGTCTTTCTGCAACAAGTAATTTCTAAATCAAAGCTTAAGGTAGAGGCACAATGTATTCAAAATATAAAGAAAGAGCTGTTGTAACTAACAGCAGAGACCAGACATCATGCATGTGTGGCTTCTCCTTCCTGGAAGATGGTGGCAGACTTGAGTGGCCTTCCTGGAGCAAGGGCGCCAAGCACACAGAGTCCAGAGTGTGGCTTGGTGCATGCCCTGGGGAGAAGCTGCTCAAGGCATGGCCTGCACGAAGGCAAAGCAGGCGATGCCAGTCCTCTGGCTGGTCATAAACCGGTTTGGTCGCTTTGTCTCTCAAAGGTTAATGTATTTCATAGCTGCTGTCTATAAGAGCTTTGTTTTGTTTTATTTTGTTGACTTTTCTCCCTGCTTAACAATATAAGGAATTCTATGGTCATTCAATGATTTACTACTTGAAAGTTCTCGTGTTCAGACTTGGTAAAACAGTCAACTGGAGGACATCTTTGGCAAAGCTACAAGTATAATATCCCATAAAATATCCTAACATACTTACTCGGCCAGGTATGCAAATTCCCTAAAGGTATACATTCCACAGGTATATTAAGAAAGTCTCCAATAGTTCACAGGGTAAGTGAGATATTTTGTTGTGTTCAGACCTGGTCAGGAACAGTTTTTCAAACCTTTTTTGCAAAAGCAAAGCTAAAAGCCACTTACTCAAAGAACTGCCTGTGTTTGTGTAGGTGTTTTATTATTACCACTTTATTCAAGCTTGAGAAATGTGCCTTTGCCTTACAAGTAAACGCAGTGACTCTTTACCTTTTACAACTAGCAAGGTCCTTGGAGTTATTAAACCAGTGGGGGGGAAAAACAGTTTGTTCCACCATTTAGATTCCAAGTGTAGTTACTAAATAAATCTCAGCATAAATAAGGTTCTAAATCTATGCATTCATTAAGGCTGTTTACCACAGTGACATATCTTTGGCCTCCCTTAGGTTCGCTCTTTTGCTTTCCTCGTTGGCACTACTAGGAAAAAACACAGTTAGGAATCTCTGTTCTTCCTAACATCTTCCTAGAAGCCTGATGTTTGTGCAAAGCCCTGGGTTCAATCCACGCATCAAACGGAAATCTAGCACAGTTTAGGGAGCAGACTCTGTAATGAACCCTGTATTTGTTTTGCTAATCTACAGCAGTACTTTGCCTGTAGGTGACCTTCAGCCACAGAAGTTGAAAAGAGCAAATCTCCTTAGTCTCATCCCAAGTTCTCATTACCTAAACCTGTCAAAGGTCCATTTATTTTACTGAAAACTCAGTAATTCAGTGTCAGACCTTCTCTTTCCATTTTTACAAATGGAATCATAGATCAACTTTCAATTATCAAGGGAACTTTGTATAAGACAAAAATTCACAAATTAATTCTGAATCTCAATTTGGCAGTTGGCTTTCACCTTCCATTCTTCAAAATGATTCTCAATAAGCAGCAAGGAGATCTGAGGAAAAAAATGACTGAACTGAGTAATAATAGTATTAATGTTAATAATATGACTTATGGTTTTTAAAGTGTTTTCACATTCATCATTTCATTTGGTTTTCACAAACTCTTCATGACAAAGATAGAAAATGTGTCCTTTGTTTTTCTTTAAATAAGAGGAATGAAAGTTTCAATCCCTTGCTACTATAGTCTGGATCCTAAATGTTCTGTAAAGTCTCAGTCTGCAGCCCAGGATGCTATCAGGATATGGCGGAAGTTTTAGCTGGTCCTCTGGGCAAGATCTTAGCTGGCTGTGAGCTTGCTTGGAAGCTGGATGTTGGGACATTGCCCGCTTCCGGTCACTCGCTCTACTTGATAGCCAGCATGAAGTGAGTAGATTCCTTGATCCTGAGCTGCCTGTCCACACGTCCAAAGGAAAGGGTCAGCTTGACTATGGGCTGAAATATCCAAACCTTGGAACCACCGTGAACTTTTCCTGTTTTTCAGCATATTTCTCAGAATGACTGTCACAGCATTAGGAGATTGGCTAACACTTTCCTACATATTTTACTTGATTTTTTTTGAGACAGGGTCTCCTGATGTACTTCAGGCTAGCCTTGAACTCCTGATTTTCCTGCCTCAGTCTCCCAACTGCTAGGATTTCAGGTATATACTTAACAAGAGTCAAAGATGTATCAACCACAATCCCACTTTTCCATCGGCATGTGTGTAATTGATAAACTGACAATGAAATGATGAATGAGTTATAAATGCAGAAATTCTTGCATTTGAACAAAGCTTCCTAAATTTCTCCTTCCAGCATCCTAGGAATATTTGGTATATTTCCTAATCTCTGTCTTTATTTACTAAATTTCCTTTCCTCTGCTATTTTTGTACATATTTGTCTTACTCTAATGAGAAGTCCTGGCCTATAGAACAATATATGCTTTATACCATTTATAAGCTTTGTATGAGAACAAGCTGAAATACAAAGAATTATTTCCAGTGCAAGATGGGATAACAAAGCTATTGTTCTCCTGAAAAATTCCCATTGATCTTGTGTATTGTTCTACCCTGTGCTGTTTTATCTAGACTCAAACATATGATCTAGGAATTGAGTTCTCCAGAGAATCAGATATCCTGCTTGAGGCCTTTCCACTTCTTCCTACCATGTTTAAATAAGACATTTTTGAGACATGAAACTCTGGGTTTAACACTCATTTGCCCTCTTATCATCTCCCTGGTCTCTTCCTGAGCAAGAGTCAGAAAAACAGTCCTCTATTCCTGGGTTTGGCAGAGGATGAAAAGCAGAGAAATGTGAAATGGAAATATTACCCAGACAACACTTGCCTTTATTATATTTTCTTTCCTAAAGCTAATTATCCTGGCTCAAGAAGGAAAAGAAAAACTAATAAAACACTCTGTGAATCTTTACTTCATTTCAAGATTTGGTTAGAGCCAAAACATTGGACTGGGTTTAGGTGAAAAGTCTATTAGGGGTTTGTTTGTTTGTTTGTTTCGTGTAAGCCACAAGTTCAAATCCTATTGTGTGATCATTTTCTACCTGATTATGTTGTGAAATAATTTCTCCCTAAAGCAGATACTCTAGTCAAGAAAGAGTAAGTCAGTTTCACTTCTAAACTAGAGCTAAATTTTAATTAGAAGAAACATGAAAGTAGATACTGCCAAAAGTGCTACTAGCCAGAGTCGCCAATTTACACTTCAGCCATTTCCAACACACAAGAAATGACATGCATCTTGTCATCTCTTACACCTTCCTGGAGGGACCCCACTCCTGGGAGGGGCAGCCAGGCTGTGCTCTTTCCACAGCTTTTCTCTTTTCCAAAATGAGTTTTATTTGAGATGAATTCAGTCGTCAAATTCTACCCCACCCTTCCTTGATCTCCCACTTGTTCTCCCAGCACTTCAGGTGGCTAACCAGATTCTGGCCACTTTCCTGGTATTGTTTCATGTTATTCATGATAAACCTGCAAGGCTGGCCTCAGCGCTAACCTTTCACATGTGAAGAAGCGAGGGTTCATGAGGCAGAAAAACTTGCCTGAGGTGACTCAGTTGGCCCTGGATACCTTCGCAATTTAAATTCCAGGCCTTTCCACAGACCATGTGCTCAAAGAATCCTGGGGAAAGCAAGGCAGTTGATTTTATGTATATCTGATGATTCTTTTGATGGTGGTGCTTGGAATTGTCTTCCAAGGAAGTGCTCTAGGCTGAAATGTTGACTGCTGGGCCACAGAATTCCACTGTAGAAAGTTAATTCAGTGAAAAACTTCTAGAAGAGAAGAGTCTTTCACTGACCCAGCATGTGTAAAACCGATTCGTCTTGGAAATTTGCAGCCCTTGGAAGCCTATGCAGCATATGGAGAAATCTAACAAAAATAATTTGTTGAATCTCCTTTTTTATCATTAATTCTGAGATACATTTACTACCACTCATTAGAAAGAACATGTTCTAAAGAATAATATTCTATGGGCTAAACATGGAGGTACTATCCACCCATTTCTCCATCTGACACAGAAGAGAAACAGTTCCTAAGGAAGAATCTGGTCTCTGGGCTGAGGAAATATCTACAGTGTGGTAGAAGTACATCCCCTCTCCTCTGCCTAGGATTAATTGTTACAGCACTAGGGGGCTTCTTTAATGACTTCTCCAAGATTACTGCCCTTAACTCTCTCCTTGTTTATGTTTACCAATATATCTCATCATCCTGTGCATGACGTAGATCAAACACTGCTGTTCTCTAGATCCTGAATGGTGCATAGACACCTACACTCTTTAAGCCACCTCCCCTGTCCATGAGTAATGTCTCTGTGTAGTTTAGCTCAAAACATAGTTTTCTAAATTCTACTGTGGGTTCAGGCAAGATCATAAGAGACTTCCATTTTTTTCTTGCAATAGTTTACCTATTTACAGATTTGGTTTGGTTATATTTTACCTGGGAATTAGATCCCTGGTGAGGTAAAAACTATTAAATGAATCATCATATCAAACTGAATGGCTTAATGCATGTTATGTTCATATGCTCATATTAGAAAACATAGTAAACATTTTCTAGATGAAAATCCATGGAGGAAATTTGCCTTCTACATTTCTGGAAATTTTTTCCTGGTTGATTTTAGCAAACGACCTATTATCTTGTGAATCCTTATAACTTGTTATACAATATTTCCCTCCTTTGAACTCTGGCAAATGTACTTGAGGATAAAATGTTCACTTAGTGCTAAAACCTTTGTAAATTTGAAAGAAAATATACATTATTTGTAAGTTTTGTGTTGTCCTAACTTTTACCCATGCCTCTTACCAGGGGTCCCTCAGTTATTTATTTTTATTACATATTGTTATGTACATCAGACAGTACACGCACACACACACACACACACACACACATGAATGAGGCTACACCGTGGTGTTTGTGTGTGTGTGTAACCTCATCCCAGTGTCTACAGGAGAGCCTTCTACATAAAAAGGTGCTGGATAAATACTTTCAGACTAATAACTGAGGTGATAAACTTTACTCAAACCCTCTGTGTTCATTCCTCTGGTAGCTTTGTTGTAGGTACCCCACCTATTGTATCTATCCTGGAGAGTATTCCAAAAGCATTTGCTTCATCACCACTTGCCAAAGAATGTCTACAAGATTTCCTTTGTTGTGTCACTGTGTTCTCCTAATGCCTACCTGGTATTGGAGGTATATTCCAGGTTCCTTCCAAAAAACAGGATTGCTTGCTGTTCTCTGCAGCAGATCAAAGAGATCCAGGAGGTGGAACAGGCCACCCTCAGACAACATTAATATTCTCAGCAAAATACCTTCTTTGCTTACATGTTATCCATTACACAAGACAGAAAGAAGTTGCTTTCATGAAAATATAAGCACATATTTGGCGACCAAATGACCTCCTAATTTTCATTTATTTTCACAGTTATTCCTCCAGTTGGCATCAAACTCAATGTGGGAAACAGTCTTGAGTTTATCTTAATTTAAAATCTTCAGCATATTGATCAACTTTTGCCCGAAAGACCTAGAATGTCACTAAAATGCTTCCCTGTAAATTCCCACATGCATTTTTCACACAAGGAAGATTGAAATATATGTAAGCATGTTTCTGAACATGCCGATATAAAAACAGGGATTAAATTTTACTCACCACACTGCTAACTAAATTTCACAGATGTTTTATGTGAATTAAGGATTATAAAGCACTTAGAACAAAAGAGCAAGAGCAGTGATTACCTTAAATTCAGCTTTAATGCCAGACAAGTTATTGCATCTGTTACCAAATCGAATTTCAAATTAACAAATCTCTACAACCTGTTCATACCATTAAATGGAACTCTGGTATTTAAATGTCTAAATTATAAAAATTTCAAGTGATAGGCATGAATTAATTTGTGTGAAGATTTAATACTTATATGGAACTTTTATATTGGAAGGAAAGTCTTTGTGGAAGATAAATTAGTTCTGAGAATCGCATGCCTGCCTAATACAAAACCATGTATACGTCTCACTTATTTTAGTATTTTTCACTCGGTGTTCCTGGCATAATCTTCCTGCTACTGTTTCACATAAAGTTTTTGTATTATTGGCAAATATTCACTTAAAAAATTCATCTAAAATCCTGTATCATGGTGGGAGGGAGAGCAAACCATGGCTATTATAGTACACATTTTGTATAGAAGTGTTGGATTTCTAGCTTTTCAGGTTCACACTAGCCAAATATACATCACATAGCTATATTCCCCATAAGGAATAAAATGAAGTGGATGGAGATGGATTAGACTAATTAATGCATATGAACTGGCTTTTCACCTCAACAATTGTAGACAAGTTCAATGTAAGAACTTAAATCAGGGTTTGCTATTCTAAGCCCTAGTGGACATCAATTGACATCGTATAATTTGGCAGAATTGGCCCAGAAATGAACTTGCCAAAGGTCTTATTCTCCCATTCATACATGAGGCAGGATAAAAAAGAAAAAGACAAGAACAACTCATGCATGCCACCGCACACACCATGCACATAGGCATTACCCACACCCATGCCCACACAACCTGGAGCACTGCAGCTTTTTGCATTTTGAAAAACATTCAGTGTTTCACTCTAAAGGATGCTGCATGAATTAATTCATTGCCAATGGAAAAAAAATGCTATCATTATTATTCACTTTATTCTTCATTGACTTAGGAGTAATAATTCTAGTTCAGACCCTGAAAACATCTCTTTGTTTATATCCCCATTTAAACCAAATGGGTACTCATCCTCTACAAGTAGAACTTGAGGCATAAAAGCATCATCAACATTTACCTGAGCTGGGCCTGCGAGATACCTCAGCAGATTAAACACCTGTTTATGCAGATGCCATGCCTGCCCACCCCCAGGGGCAGACATGATTGAGTGGTGGCCCACACCTGTAATCCCAGTGCTTGGGAGGCCGAAAAACAGGAAGGGTCACTGTAACTCTGAGTAGGTGTAGTTAGGTCCTGTAGAGCCTGTATTAAATACATTTAAAAAAAAGTTATCTGAGTTTGTCTACACAAAATAACTTTTAAAAATAAAAATTTCTTATAGCAATTATAAACTTTCATTTCTTCACAAAACAACTTAAATCAAAGTACATATCCAACTATATATGTTTCTGTATATATTGGTGTATATTTATATGTGGTGGAATTTACGTGCATCTCTGGCTTTTTGTTCAAAATGAAATCCTGGACAGTATTGTCATTGTTAGTGTCACTCGCCAGGCAGGACAGAGTGTCCCCTGAGGACCCTCCTGCTGCAGAGCAGGGCAGGATGTACAGCAGAGGCCAGCCGGGGTGTGGCCATGGAGCTGGCTTGAATCAAAGCTGCGAATGACAAGGAGGAGGAGAATTTCAGAAGAGCCTGTGTCACGGCAACCGTGAAAACATGATGAAGTATTGACCAGGACCTTGAAGAATAACATTGCTCTTAGTGAATATTTGTACATTTGGCAGTGAGAATATTATTTTCCTGTTAATACAAATTTCTCCATTCTTGGTGGCTGAAATACACAGCAACCTCTTCTTAAAGGCCACATAAAAAGAGGAAAGTACTATAATTTACTAAAAACAAAATATCTTTATCTTTAAAAAAAAGTTATGTGAATTCATGCCAACTCTGAAAAAAATTTTTTTTTTTTTGTCTTTTTGAAACAGGGTCTCACTATGCAGTTCAGGCTGGCCTTAAGCTCACTTTGTAGCTCAGGCTGGTCTTGAACTCACAACAATCCTCCTGCCTCAGCCTCCCAAGTGCTGGGATTGTAGGCATGTGTAAAAAAAAATTTTAATGAAACAATTTTTGGTAAATAGTCAGATGCAAATTTTAAATTATGGGTATTTAATTCTGTAGACAAATACCATTTGAATAGATTCTAGAGGCCTCTAACAGAATCATTCATAGATGATGCAAATGAGCATCTAATTAGAAATGTCACAATAACTTCCTAGCTAACTTCAATGAGTTAAACTCTGATTTCCCTATATAGTTCAGCTTTTAGGGCATTTAAAAATGTGTTTGTTGAAGTAATAAGCAATAACTAGGATCACATATATGCAAATAATAAAAATATGAACATATATGTAAGAAATACTGGTTAACAATAACTTATGGGATTATCCTCACTTTATAGTTCCTAACTAAATGCTTCCAAAAAGGTAAACTAGAAATGATTATCTGATGATTTCTGAACTAAGACATTTTATGAAAACTTAAAACATCAGAGCAATGGAATGGTTCCAATATTGTAGAGTCCAGCATGATGCTGTAATGCTCAGATAAGCATTCATTTTGTCTCTGATTTGCAAAGAAGCTAAAATAAATTGTTTTAATTCATAAGTTCTTTTCCATTATATCTCTTAGCATCACCCACCCTGGTATTTTTCTTCCCCAAGCTTCACTGGGACTCAAGCCATCTTTGTGTTGTTATTAAGACAGAGAAAGAGAAACCACGAAGATTATAAAGATTTATCAAAATCAATCACACGCATCTTTTCTCCCTTTACACACCACCGCAAACACTTGCTGCATCAAAGTCTATGACAAATTCATTGTGACGAGAAAATCGGAAAGTTGGAAGTATTTATACCAGTCCTGGGAATGTACAATGTAGTTAAATAGGTCATTTCCAATTTTAACAATTCCACCCCCAATTCCATTCAGCATCTTTGACACAGAAACCCAGTTTAACTCCTCCCGGAGGAGCAAAGCCCTGGAGCAGCCATCCCCAAGTGGGGCCGCTCATCCCTGGGACACCTCCTTTACTTAAGGAGAGCCTCCTGCACACACCCGCTGCTTCTTGCAGATGTGCTTCTGGGACACGAGGGAAGGGAGAATTACTTACGGCATAAAGGGAAATTCACAAAATGTATTAACTGCAATGGATGAAGGAGACTCAAACGACATGAGTGGTCTAAAAAATAGCATAAGAAGCCTGGGCGGCAGCACATCCGTGTGTGTGCATCTCTAGGGGTAGGGAGCATGCTACCCATACGTTCATGTCCTTTGTATGATCGATATGGAGTGTTTAAACTCCAGGGCTTCTTTGTAAAATCGCTAGTTTACAATTGGCAAGGTCACCACTGACTACATTTCTTCTCACTGGACAAAGTCAAATCTCTTCCATGTTGACTGCTGCGAATAATAAATGCAGAGATCGCATTTGAAATCCTTGTCTTACCTTTACTGAAAGCCAGCAATCCCCAAACTTCTTGCTCACTTTCGCCAAGTTACAACGTGGAACCTTCTTTCATTGCCTACATAATGTGCTGAGATGATATAGGGAAGAAATAAGGTACATGGTAAAAATCTTGCAAGGAATAACAATGGTTACTGCTACAGAGACCGATGGCAGAGTAAATTGGGTCATTGACCTCGAACCTCTAAAGGCCTGAGGTTAGATCTGGATTAAATCACGAGTGAAATGATCACAGAGGTTTTGCTTCAAAAATTAGCACTCAGGTTGATTCACTTTGACAGGGGAAGGCGAGGATGCCAGTGACTAAATTAAATAGAATTAGATTGTTATGCCTAAGTGCGGCATCTGTTGAGGATAAGGCTTTATTCTCATCCATCTTAACCTAATGAATACCCAAGGTGGATTTTTTTTTAATAATGCATGGTTTAAAAATAGTTTTGAGATGCCATGAAGGATATCAAGATCGCAATAAGAGGCTCAAAATGTATAGTGGCTGCATGCATTTGGCAAAAATAGTTTTGAAATTAATTACAGTTGAGTGCCAGTCCTTGAAACCTATTAGCTACATCCATGCTTTATTATCCTTTTCAAATTGGATTCAGTTTCCTTCTTTGTTAGACCTCTTCCCACTGTTTGGGACATCTACATTCCTGTGATGAATATTGTGATTCTGTGGGACCTACTGTCCAAAGGAAGAAGTATTTTTAAAACAGAAGTAAACTTTTATCTAGTAACAGTTCCCCTTTTGTAATGATTATTCTGTTTGTCGTCATTTAAACACACATTAATTGTACAAGTTAGTAATTCTCATCTTGATATTTCCTTTCAAAAACATATGCTCCAACCCCCTCACCTTCTGAAGATCTTGCCCTTCTTCACTCTCCCACTCAACTGGCCTCTTACTGGTTCCTTATTCTCAGTTTCAAAACTTCTGTGAAATAGTTAAGCACGTTTACAGCATTTTTCAAGGAATAGCTCAAGAAAAAATTTAAAGGCAAAAAATTTTTAAGTAAATTAAGGATAAATTCAACCCTTTTTCACTTATTTTATGTCAAAAATACATTTTTACTTTCTTTCAGTGAATACCAGCTTTAATGGATTTGAAATCATTAAGGTGACAGTAACAATTCCTCTTTCAGAACATGTTTCATTGTTCACCCCTCCATCACATTTGTACAAAATTTTTTTGACACATTTTTATTTCAAAACAAAAGTAAAATATATATAAAAATATATGATTGTCTGTGTTCATGAGACTCTAAACACACTACTTATAGTTTCAGATATTCAATAAAGAGCTTTTATATGGTACTATTTAGCTATGTAATATTCTAATAAAATTTTTAATTCCTAATCATATACAGAAGCATGCTTTAGTGCACTGCCATTATATCTGAGATGACTTTTTTTTTTCTTTTTCAGAACTGGGGATCGAACTCAGGGCCTTGCACTTGCCAAGCAAATGCTTATTCTACTGAGCTATCTCCCCAGCCCCTGAGATGACTTTTGAAAATGTTCTGTCCCAAGCTCTGTGTTTCTATTTGTGCATATGTATCTCTTTCTCTCTGCCTTACAACACACACACACACACACACACACACACACATTGATCTCAGGTATGCAGTCTTAAAATATTAATACAAAGTATGGTCCAAGAATAATACATAGCAAGCAGTTAATCTGGTAGTGTAAGCTGCAGATCCCTGTCAGTGGAGGACATGCAAAGTCCTGGGAATTTGGCAGAGTGATGCAGAGGAATACTCAGCTTCACACGGAAGGACTCACATCCACCTAAGAGGGGATGCAGCTTTGTGCCATCTGAAAAAAGCTGTCTGTTCTGGCTTAGCATCAATAAGAAGGATCCTCTGTCCCGTATCCAGCCAGAATTTCTAACCCACTCACCCATTCCAGGGCACTCAAGCACTAAGCCGTGTTCTGTGTTGTCCACCTAAGCCAGAGACAGTAAGAAACAGTAGTATAAGATGTGTTGGTCATCTTTCTGTGATTGTAAAAAAAGTCCTGAGAAATCAACTTAGAGGCATAAAGCTATATTTGGGTTCACAGTTTTTCATCTATGATTACTTGGCGCCATTGCTTTTGAGATGTGGTACATGATAAAAGCACCCAGGGGAAGGTTTTTCCATCTTGTGGAGGCTAGGAAGTGAAAGAGAAGAAGATAGACTAGGATCCAACATGCCCTTGAAAGCCGTATCTCCAGTGACCTAACTTAGGTCCCCAAGGCCACATCTACAGACTTCATCACCATCCAACAGCACTAAAGGGTTGGGACCAAGCCTTCTACACATGGCTTTGTGCATGATGTTGATGATCTAAACTGTTGTATTTAGCAGTGTAGGACCTGGTATGTGGGTCCCTCCCTTCACAAAGTTAATTGATTGCTATTTTTTCTGCACAGTGTCACTGTTCTCTCCACATTTAAATATCCTGCATTCATGATAAGAATTCTTTGAATTGCACTGGTGTTGAATAGACACTAGGCTTATATTGAGGTATATCTTCATACAGCTCAAGTAAGTATGCTCTCTTATTCAAATAAACAGGCCTAACTGTCTTCTTATCACTGTGTTTAGATCGGCCCTTGAAAGTGTTGAATAAGGTCCACCCAGCATAGAGACCTGGCATTGCTTACAAATGTAATGGCAATAGGTTCAGGGTGCCTCAAACCATTGCTTGTTCATCTGTCATCTTTAATGTTGTTCAGAGTCTTTCCCCAGACAATGAGCTCCATATGGTATGGCTGTGCCTCTGCTCCTCCTGCAATCATGCCTTAATGAACTTAATCTAAACATGATGAAAGCAAATCTTATGTAATTCTACGCACATAGTTGAGACCAAATATATGTGTGTCTACTATCACAATCTCTTCCTTCCAGAGCATGAATACCAAAACTAAATTATCCCTCACTAGATAAATAAGTCCTTTGTGGAAAACATTAGTGCCTGACACATCATTATACTCACATTTGTGGCTCTAAAACATATACACTTTACTATTTATCATAAAGCATTCAATTTCAAATTCTCATTCAATAAAAAGATCATAATAAATATTGTCCTCATAAGACATAAAATAAAGGGAAAAGTGAAAAAATGAATAAAGAAAGTGAGGAAAGAAAAATCTGAATACAGCTGAATATATTAGGTGCTCAACTATTTGGCTTAAATATTTTCACTCCCCTCAACATCTCCTTTCTTTATGAAGCTGTCAACATGTTTTGTTCCTGTTCTTTTATTCAATGGAAGTACAAAGGACTCATGAAACACCTGAATTAACTAAATTCAGCATTTAATAAACTTAGTTATGCTCCTACGTATCAAAGGACAGTGAACCTCAAGCTCAGGGGAAACTATATTTTTAATAATGTCTATGGAATCCATTTATTATCTTACCATTACCCACGGGACCTCCAAACACAGCACAACATTTTGGTTAGTAATATACATCAACACTGAAACTCATAATCACCAGCAGTGGAACATCTGCTTGCCTAGTCTGTCTTCTATAAATTAAAAATTTGAAACTGTTATTGTCACATTGATTTCAAATTAATACATAAGAAAGTGAATAGAAGTTGATTCCCTGGGACATGGTATACTGATCAGAATTACATGATATCCAAAATACTCAAAATAATATCCCTTTCTACTTTAAAAAGTGTTTAAGTTTACAGAAGATCTAAAAGAAGAGTGCATTTTCTTATGCCTTCTTCAATCATTTTCAGACTATGGTAACTTTCAATGTAGAACTCTTTCATTTCATAAGCTAGATGGACTCCTACCTACTTCTTTCCATTAAATGGAAGGATAAGAAAGATTAAAGGGAGGGAAGAGAAATGTGAAAAAAAAATTAAGTCATATTATGTCCAAGTAAAAATCCCCCCACATGACTATACTAATTATGTTTTGTCAATATTTACTACAAAAATATATTAATTTAGGGTTGGGGAGATAGCTTGGCAGTCTAAGTGCCTACCTCGCAAGTGCAAGGACCCAGATCCAATCCCTGATACCAAGATGGGGGCATGGTGGCACACGCCTATAATCCCAGTGATGGAAAGACTGAGACAGGAGAATCACTATGAGTCCAAGCTGCATAGCTAGACCACGTACCAAGTAAATAAATGATTAAAATGAGATAAGCTTAGAAAAAGAATAGTACAACAAACCCATGCAGCCAGATGTACCACTCACTGCCATGCTGCAGAGCCACTTCACAGTGAGAAGCTAGCACGCCCTGCACACCACGAACTCCAGGAGCAAGGCCAGTGCTCCACGCTGGCACACGCTTATCCTGTGCGAGGAAGTTAGGGTTGACTGAAAGTTCAAGAGAGCAGCAGTCATAGCCCATATTCCTAAGGGTGCCTGCCCTGCTGGATCTTGCTCTCAGAGAACTGTGCCCCTACTAATTCTGATAACGGCGAGTAGAGTCCACCGCTGTAGAAAAATGACAGTGCAGGGAGTTCAGAATAACTGCTAAAGTTTTTCTTTTCCATTTATTTTTATTTTATTGAAACACAAATGTCAATCAGACAGTTTCAAAACACCATAACCATACAGAGTCGATGAAATAATACATTGCAAACTGTTTTCATAACGTTTTGGTATTGTACAAGGTGCATACATGATATTATATTTACAGGTCTTTATGTAGCTGAATTATATCAAAGATTCAATAATTATTTACCTAGTGGATGACCATAGCACTAAAAGCCG
>PVKA01011451.1:0-50541 GCA_004027165.1 Ctenomys sociabilis
TTATGTCAGCTTCTAGTACTATGGTCATCCACTAGGAAAATAATTATTGAATTTTTGATATAATTCAGGTATAAAAAATAAGATAAGTAAACAGCTACACTCTTAATTTACTGATAAGAGACATCTGCTATAATAATGTCTGTAAGTATAATATCATGTATGCACCTTGTACGATACCAAAACAGTATGAAAACAGTTTACAATGTATTAATTTATCGAATCTATCTTGTTAAGGTGTCTTAAAACTGTCTGATTGATATTTGTACTTCAATAAAATAAAAAAATAAATTTTAAAAAATGCAAAATTAAAGTGTTGGGAGCAGTTGAACTGCAGCTGAGCCTGAGGTCAGCAGACTCCTTTAGTCTAGAGCAAAGCCAGTCCCAAGGAAAATGGAATGCAAGAGGCAGACTATGTAGATAAGTTGACCTGTAGTTCAGTTGCATATCCACAGGTGTCTGGCCTTGGTGTTCTTTCTTGTTAACTATGGCGAACATAGCTTTGAGAATGTTTTGTTTTCAGAGTTCTCAGCAAATGCTGAGACCTTGCACTCTGGATCCAGTTGTGTACTTTTTTCTTTCTTTACTTTATTAAATTATCTCTCCATCAGAGAGGTCAGGTCCCAACTGGTAGTAGCTTTCCTTTTAGTAGGTGTCCACAGTTTTTCCTTAATCTCCATTTAACCCCTCTCAGGACCCTGCTCCCTTCACGGATCATGGCATTAAAGATTACTTGAACAAAATCAAACCCCTAGCACTGATTGAAAAATCCAGATCTACTTGACCACAGGGTGACACAGCACCAACACAGAGCCTATAGCAAAGCTGGGACACGCACTGCCCTTTGCTCTGCCCTGAGGGAAAAGAAAGAGTTTCAGCACTGCTTAATAGAAGGGAGACCGCTTGTTACTGAATCTGGGTTTGTGTCTTTGCATCATTGTGTAAGCTTGCACAATATTTGTAGGAACTAAAGTGAATTTGTTTCTTCTTCATTTTTAGGATGCCAGTTGCTTTTTCTCTCAAAAACTGCCATGCTAACTGATTTTTATGATTCATAACTACAAAAGCTCATAGCTACCTTTAAGAAAATAATTGTCAAATGATTTCTCTAGAGTGTCAGTAGTGTTCTGTATTTATTCTGGAGGAGAAGTCAAATTGCTTAGTCCTACAGCATTCTAACCTGAAGGATAAGTCATCTTAGGAAGTTTCCTGGAACAACTAGTGCATTAGTATAAGTAAAATGGTCTTCAGTGATATCTAATAAATACTTTAAGAATATAGCTTCTTTGTACTCAGTGAGTCTATTGAAAAAAAAAAACAAAGTAAAAGATATCTTTTTATGTATTTAGTACAGGTTCTACAGGGTCTCAGTACACAGATCGGACTTGTAGCGATCCTTCCTGTTTTTCAGCCTCCCAAGCACTGGGATTATAGGCAAGCGTGACCACACCCAGTCTCAATCACAGTGTCAGTTTGTCCCGGGGCAGGGTCAGCTCCTCACACCAGGGGATGGAATCCTCCTGACCATGGGTCTGCCTAAGCAGGCACTTTAATCTGCTGAACTGAGTAGTCCTACAGATATCTTTATGCATCTTGTAAAGCGGAGGTAGCTTGATTTGCTAAGGCAAAAAATATGAGTAAGAGCATCTATTTATCTCAGTCAATAATATTACTGCCCCCAAAACCATGAAAACTGTACAGCGAGTGCCCAAACTCACTTTCTCCCAGGCATGTAGTTATTTACTAGTCTGACGGATGACTTCCAGCAATAAGAATCTGACATTAAACCTTTATCATTGTTAATTAACTCAGATTTAAATTAAATTCACTTACCTATTTTACTGTGTAATGTTTGAATCATGTTATTGCTGTTATATTTGTATATGTAACAAATGCATGAATACACAAAATACGTAGCAACATAGTACCATCCTAACATGTGTATATAGACATATACCCTAAAACATTGCAATATATATAAAACATTGCAATGTTACTGTAATTAAATCATATATATATATATGTATATATATATATATATATATATATATATATATATATAGCCATAGTAATACATCAGTATCATATATGACAGTAACATATATATGTCAATGAATATAGAACAGCTTTTTAATATATAGGAAAACAAACAAATAACAAAAATGAAAGCAGCTACAGCAAAAAAAAAAAAAAAAAAAGAAAGGAAGATTAAAAGGCACAACAACAAGGGCAGTGTGTTATTCCTTGCAGCTTCGCTGCTTGCTGCTGTCTGCCTACCATGGACTGTTTCCTCTCTGTGATATACATGTGGCATGTCACTCTGCCCTTGAGCTGACCAACTGTGAACTGAAACCTCGACAAACTGTCAGGTATAATAAATCTTTCCTCCATTAAATTTGGGTGTTGGGTATTTTATCTCTGCAATGAGAAGTGAGTAAGACAGGATTTGGTCCCAGAGTGGGCTTGTTGCTGTTACTATACCTAACCATAAGGATCAGAAGCCCTTGAAATTGGCTCATGAGATGAGTTCAGAAAGGATTGGCGATGCGAGCTCAAGAAGCAACCCCAGAATGCCTTAGGCTGTACTTGATGAAAAATTCTGGCCAGAATTTAGGAAAACAGAATGCTGATGGAAATGCTGCCTAAAAACCAGGCTCATTGGTTGATGTATGTTCTACCTTAACAGAGGATTTGTTCTCATTTTCATTGTGTCCAGAGACTTTGCCTGAGATGGAGATTAAGACTAGTGGACTGTATACTGCAGAAGCAATTTCACTACAAAGTTGAACCATGGTATGGCTACTATGGGGCTTTTAGCCAGAATCGACAACAAATGAGCCCAGTGGAATAATTTAAAACAGTTTGAGCTTTGTCAGAAAGGTAGCTGCAGTAAAGCCTTGAACTGCTAAGACAGAGCAGTGGAGACGTTGGTTTCTGGGAAGGAACAGGACAATCGAAAAGGTATCACAAATGTATCATAAGAAATAATAGAACTCCAATCTTTGCAGCCTTGAAGTTGCAAAGACAAAATACTTGGTTTTGAGAAGCTACTCCCGGAGCAGCAAGTTCCACAGTGGTGACATACTAGAGAATTTGTTCCTGGGGATTGGGTTCACAGTACTTGCTGGTCCAAGCCCTCAACCTCTTCAGCCAAAAGAGATGAAAGACTGCCTGCTGCTCCAGGTGGCTTCCATCCTTGGTATCATCCATGTGGTGCTGATTTTAGGTTCATGAGGAATGAAAGAGTTGTGAGGGAAGGAAGGTTTCCACCCAGATTTCAGAAGAACACCTAGGTTGGGGAGCAAGCAGTATTCTCCTGAGAGAGAAGTTCATGAAGCTGTGAGTGTGAAGATGAAGGTACAGTGGAGGCTCCAGAAGATTAGCCAGGAGTGTGGGCCATCTGAGGAAAGCTGCAAGGAAGGAGCAAAGGCAACCCAAAAGAGAAGCCATGAGCACTTCAACTACTGACAGTGACGTAGGAGTGAAACTACATGAGCTCTTTGGAGTTCATAATTTATCATGGATTGCCTTAGATGCTTTACATGGAGCTACAGGATTTAATGTTTGCTCTGCTGAAATTTGGATTTTCTTTGGCCCCATTCCTGTGTATTTCCCTGTCTGTAACTTTTGGAATAGAAATGTCTATCTGTGCAATTGATTGTTGGAGGTATTTAGCTCTCTTTTCATTTATGTAGGGGCTAAGAGTTCACCTTAAATCTCAGAGGAAACTTTTATGCCCTTGGAAATTCTTTTTTTTTTTTTTTTTTTTTTTTTTTTTTTTTTAGACAGGGTCTCACTATGCAGTTCAGGCTGGCCTTAAGCTCACTTTGTAGCTCAAGCTGGTCTCGAACTCACAACAATCCTCTTGCCTCAGCCTCCCGAGTGCTGGGATTACAGGCCTGCACCACCACGCCCGGCCCTTGGAAATTCTTAGACATGGATTAACTGTGTTTTTCATAAAGGGATGTGCATTTGTCTTTGGGGTGCAGGGTCAGAATATTATGATTTGTGCCTAGATATCCCCCAAGGCCTTATGTAGTCATAGGTGAGGATTTTATGGAGATGGCTGGATCTAGAGTGTGATGCTGCAATCAAGGGTGTATAGTTACTAAATTAGCCCACTGATTGGTTTGTCACAGCTCCAGGTGTGGATAAAGGGGAGGCCCAACCTGGCTGTGAGTGCTATCTACTCTAAAAGTGAGGGGCCCAGAAAGAGTATAAGGGAAGAGAGAGGGCTGCTTCCGTACTTGCTGCTTCACTATTTTGCTTCTTTGCTGCCTTCTGCCCACCATGAACTGTTTCTCCTCTGTGATGCCCCTCTGACATGCCACCCTGCCTTGGAGCCAGCCAGCTCTGTATTGAAACCTCTCCAAACTGTGAGCTGAAATAAACCTTTCCTCCATAAAATTTGGGGCTTGCATATTTTATTTTGTCAATGAGAAAAGTTACTACATAATAATCTCTATTTTTTTAAATTTTATAAATACAATGAATGCGGAATAAAGGATGCAAACTTAGGAGTCTAATCAGGTTTACTGCTTAACCTGTGTGTGAGCAGACCAAAGCAGACAGTCCCTTCAACAGGCTATAAGGCTATTTAAATAACATTTTTGGTGGGCTTTGAGGGAGTGGTTTGGAGAATTGGCAGGTTAGTGACTTGCTGACATGTTCTCTGGGAATAGTTCATGACCTAAGTAAATGCTGTTTCTCTAAAATAATGAGTGGGCTTATTTGAATAGGCAGTGTCCCTGCCTGGGCTCTATCATATATAGCTACATTCATGTTTTAATTTTTTCTTTAGATTTCCCTATTTTATATATTTTATGCTTTTCAAAAGATCAGTTCTTAGCATTTATGACTGTCTATACATTTTTAAATTTTTGATTGTCTGTCACATAGATGGACTGTAGTCTGTCCCCTCCCACATACTAAAATGCAGTTCTTATGTAAGGGTGGCGTACACTCTACTAGGTGATCAGGTTATTAACAGGGAGCTCCCCTTATCCAAGGATGGGGCCAATTCTTGTGAGACAGGTTTGCTGGATACAGGGTGGGTTGTGAAGAAGCAAGTCCACCCCTTGCCCCTTGTCTCTGATGTCTGTGTCAGCAGCTACTCTTTCTGCTTTTCTGTCTTGTTACAATGCCACATGAGCCCCTCACCAAACACAGCTAACCAGCTGTGGACTTCCAGCCTCTACAACTGTGAGTCAAATTAACATCTTTCCCTTATAAATTACCTGGCTTCAAGTATTCTATTACAAAACTGAAAGCAGACTAAGTTACTTTTTTACTTTTCATGTTAATTAGTTCCTTTCTCCTGCTTACCTTAAATTCAATGCTCATTTGCAAAAGATTTGAATTTTTAAAAGCACCTTTATCTATGCATGTTCAATATGAGAACCATGAACATGCAAGCTCTAATTTCCCGAACTGACTTGTGTCCTATACTATAAGTTCTGATATATAGAACTTTTATTACTCTTTGTTGGGAGCAAAGCTGCATGTACAAGGTCACTGCTTCGTATCAGTTTGGCAGGGTGCTGTGAGTAGTGTATGCAGCTCAGGGAGCTGATGCATAAAATGACTTGGCCTTCCCCCGAGGTAATGTGGATAGTTCCTCTCTTATTCCTCGTGTAATCACCAAGGCCTGATGTTTTGTTGAAGATTAGATGTGCTTTCTATTCCAAATCTTATTCTCCCTTTAAAATTCTTTATAAACAAGCTTTTGTGCTGATGGTATAAATAAACACATTACAGTTGCTGAGTAGTCCTTTTCCCCATCAGGAGAGGGGGCTCCACCTGACCTCAGCTTTCTGATTCTTGTCTTTATTTCTTCATCCTGCACCATCTTCTCCATGGAACTGTGATGGATATGACACTTCATATATTCTGGTTAGTGTTTAGAATATCTGAGAATTTCCTCTTTCCTTCAGTAGTTGTTTGCATGCAACTTCATTTATTTTCTTGAAACATATATTATTAATTTATTTTTCATTTTGACTTGTATTTCTATTTTAGTTTCCAGACTTATACATTCTTCAACCCAATAAAATTTTCCTTCATTATCATTTCATTAGGGCTTCTACATTAGGACTTCTTTTGGGTTATTTTTCTCAAATTTTTATCACACATATATTTTTATCACCTGTGTATTTTTTGTTTATATGTTCTTTTCTTTTACCATTTTTGTTTGTCTCTCTTTATTTGGTATTTTGAATAATTTACTGAACACTTACTAAGATTTTTCAAGTTCAGTTTTCTATCACAGATAAACTTCTTTGTTGGTCCTTTTTCTTTCTTTCTTTTTTTTTTTGAGACAGTGTATTACTGTATTACTGGCATAGTTCAGGTCAGCCTTGAGCTCACTGTGTAGCCCAGGCTATCCTCAAACTCATGGCAATCCTCCTGCCTCACCCTCCTGAGTGCTGGGATTATAGGCATGTGTCACCATGCCTGGCTCTTCACTGCCTCTTTTCCTTGTTTCTGTTTTGTTGATTATTGTTTTTCTCTTATAACTCCCTTAAGTTATAGTGAAGTTCTCTTAAATGGGTCTCTTTTTTATCACTGACGATAATGCTTGCTACATGGATGCAATATTTCCTTGGAATTATTGCAAATCGCTCAAAAGAGAGATTTAAAGTGTGGTTCTGTTTCTTAGAAGATTCATTGCTCCAGAGCACTTTCCTCTGAGCTAAAATAACTTCTACACCTGATATTTTTCTGTCTCTGCAGGAATAGCAAGGCTCAAGGAAATTCTCCTGTTGCTGCAGTTAGCTGGAAGTTGATATGAGACTGCCAATGGCTGTGTGGGTCTCTGTTCATACCTTCCTAGCCTAAAAGTGCATAAATATGAAATTATGAAATTTTCTGCAATTGGACTTTGCTAGTTCAGAGGTGTAGTAGCCTGGGGAGAAAAAAGGAAGTTTCTAGAGCCAAAGACAGCAAGGAGCAGCCAGAAGTTAGCTGGCAGGAGGCCACCATTCTTTGCCTGGCACACTTGCGTTTGTTACAAATCACCAAGAAGAGCCCCACTCCTGGCCTTGGAGGCCAATTAGGCAGGGAATAAATGCGATCTGGGCATCTACTCCTACTATGTCTTCCTGGAATCAACTGTGCTTCCCAGAAGCAATGATCAGGCCCATATATTCCCTGACTTTGGATAGAAGAGGGGGGAAAGAGCCAGTGCCTTAGTGAGATCATGCCAGGAAGCCTGCATATGTTCCAGTGCTTCACCTGAGAAAGAATGTGTCCAGCCAACCCCTGGACCATACAGATCCTGTTCATCCAAGCAAACACAGCATACTCAGAGTTCTTACATGGGATAAACACTGCTTCTGGTCACCACAACTGATCAAAGTTACTCCTTGCTTTTATATTCCATGGGTCATATCAATTGATCTTTAGTCATATGTGCTTACTGAAAAAAAAAATCTTTGGTAATGTAAGGCTTTCTATTAACATTCTGGGAAATAGTCTGTAGGCTTCTTATATCCATCTCTGGCTGTAATGTTTCTCCAAACAGTACTTAACAACTGGGTCAATTTATCCATTGACATCTGGGAAAATGCTATACTTGCTGTAGCCCATCAGTGGAAGAAAAATCCCATACATACACATACTCTCTTCACATTTTCTCAGATCCCAGCAACTTCCAAAACAGCTACAAAGAGAGTTTTGTTTGAGGGCATCCGTGATCCCTTTGGGTAAGAGTTTTCTTCTCTGTGGATTAACAATAATACAGTACACCACAACACACATAAAAGAATATGTCAAATCTAAAGAGTAGTCTGCCTAAAAGTTCATCCTTTATAACAAAAAGAACAGTCTCATTTGTAAACTGAAATTGGTAAATGTTATTCTTAGTGATATACACTTTTTTATAGTAAAATAAAAGAATGAGTTTTTTTCAGATGAAATACAAAGAAATTTTGAAAAAAAATAGGTAATAAAGATCCTCTAAATTAATTATTAGAATTTTTTAATATTCTCTTCTAAACTATCTTCATCATCTATGGGGAATATCTTTCACTTGCATATTTTGAATGGTATTATTTTCCTTCTAAAGAAAAATATTGGGGCTCCCACTCGGAGCCCCCTCCTCTACCTCTCTTGGACAGGAGCTTTCTTTCGCTCAATAAATCTATGCTGCTGCTCATTAAAAAAAAAAGAAAAATCTCCCTTCTTAGATCATATGAAATGCTGCCATGAAATTAAAAATAAAAGAAAAACATGAATGTGAGTACAACAAATATGAATAGTTCTTATTTAACTGGAGACAGTGGTCATAGGTGATGATCCACTCACCAAAAGCTCTCAATCAACTTTCTACACTCTGCTATGACACTTCAGGATAAAACCTCCCCTTTGTGCTCAAGTAATCTGCTTTTGTTTTGCTTTGATTTTGGTTTGTTTGTTTGTTTGTTTGTTTTACATTATATTAACTTTTGGCAGGGAGAAGTCACTGGCTATGAGGTATTTCCTTCACTTGTATATTTCAAAATGTGTTATCTTTCATTATCTTTGTTCACTATTTTGCAGATAATGATCTAAGGAAATCTATTGTCTTCTAATCCCTTTTGATACAAAGACAGATCCAGTGGGAAGAAGAAAGGCTGGGAGGGGACAATAAGATCTTTCATCTCCTTAAAGATCTGTTTCCTCTAAATGAAGAACTGAAGGCTATGATGAGAACATTGGAGTGGTGCTTCTATTCCACTCCTTCCCTATATTCATCGGTTTACTGTGAGTGGATCTGAGTCACTTAGCGAAGTCTAGCCTGTCCTCCACTCTTCTCTGACACTACACAGTTAGTTTTCGGAACTCTTCTACTACAAACAGACAGTAGGTGAGGTAGAAATATTGCAGACAGGTGGAGCCAGGCTCTCCAGGAAGTCAGGGCAGAGGATGAGAATTCATCGCAACTGTAGTTGTTGGACGCCAGGCCTCAAGATAAAGACAGAATGACCAGGCCTTCAAACCTCCCAGGGTGATAATTGGCATCATGTGGTCCAATAAAGTCTATGTTGTATGTTATCAGTCAGAGCTGAAAGGTTTCACTTTAAGTGAGTCCCCAGCCACTCAAACTTCTCAAATCTATTGAGTGCTATAGACAGGCTAAGGAATGTCTATAACTACTTTAGTATAAACAACTTGCTATCTATTTTGTCTTCAAGCATTCACCAAACTCTAAGTTCACATAACACTAGCTGGTAACATCCCAGGTGAAGTATAAAATAATAGACAGACACCCCCAGAAATGCTGTCATGTGTGGCCTTGTATCCCAGCTTGCTGGATTTACAAGAGATGATATGTTCCCTTAGGCTCTGTTTCTTGCTCTTTATTCCTTTAAGACATCAGGCTTCTGTTTCATATTACTAAAGTCTAGATAGATATCAGCCACTCTGGTTGGTGACCAAGATCTCTTAATCCATTATTTTTCTTTTTTAATCCATCCATTGTTGAAAAGGTCTAAATTCTTTCCATGTATCCTTGCTAAATAACCTCCTGTACCACTGGATCGATATTATCTAAGAAGCTATACTTGTAACCTTACTGGTTGATCATAGTTTTTTTTTTTTTTTTTTGTCTTTTTGAGACAGGGTCTCACTATACAGTTCAGGCTGGCCTTAAGCTCACTTTGTAGCTCAGGCTGGTCTCGAACTCACAACAATCCTCCTGCCTCAGCCTCCCGAGTGCTGGGATTATAGGCGTGCGCCACCACGCCCGGCTTTGATCATAGTTTTGATCACATTGAACTCACCTCATGATTTTGATCTATAAAACACTCTCTGAGAAGTGGGCTCATTACCAAACCACTTTTGGGTCTTATCTGATCTCTCAGAAGCTATATCTCTCTATGAATTTTTCCTACTCTTAACCCCCATTGTTCCTTAAAATTCATTGACTAGGGAGAATACAGTGTATCTGACATCTAACAGGTTGGGAGTTATATTATTTCCCCTATATCAGTTTCATTAAGGAATATGGTAAGTCCCTGCCTTATGAATGATCTCTTTTCCAGGAGGATATTCATAAGTCAGTTCTATTTGCAAGTCTGATAAAGTGATTCCTATGCATCTTTGACACAAATATACAATGTAAACCATAAGCCCCCCACATGCAAAATGATGTCATTGTTGTTTTGAATTGTGCCCATGATTGAGCAATTCATATTACAAGAATGAGTGACATATACCAGCTTTTCACCTCTGCCCAATCTTTCAATTATCCTTACTTTTTCTTGCATGATTATTGTTCTGTACTTCCTAGCAGTCCCCACTACATCACCACTGATTTTCCCCTGCTTCCAAACACCCTGGGCTCTCTCTGATTGAGCACTGTACTATTGTACAGCGTCACATTGTATAGTGAGCAGCACAAGTGTGGCAATGTCTGGTGAGACAAGGGAGCTACTTTCACTCTATGTTCGTGTCTAAAAATATTCATAATGAGAGGTCCATGCA
Organism: Ctenomys sociabilis; assembly: GCA_004027165.1. NCBI lineage: Eukaryota > Metazoa > Chordata > Mammalia > Rodentia > Ctenomyidae > Ctenomys > Ctenomys sociabilis. The sequence continues at coordinate 10,462 of PVKA01011451.1, forward strand.
TGTCTGTGAATGTTTGAAATTTGAACATTTGTAAGTCATGGACTTTCTGTACTTTACTTTGTGCCACAGAATCTCAATAAAGTGAGACAGTTTAAACACGAAGAAGAAAATTGTTCAGTCTGCAGACAAGATATTCAAAAATATTACTAAGGACCTGGATGTTTGTCTTCCCTTCCATCTATTGTTAGCATGGGAACCTTTACCTCAGGATTACAAGCTCATGGTCACAAACTCTAGATATAGAACCCTTGTTATAGAAAGGAAGGGGGAAGGTGAAGAGTACTTGATGTCTGTAATGAGGAAGGTAAAACCATCCTGAAGTCCCGCAATCTTCATGGTTCTGGATGAGCTGGCTGCTTCTCTTAACCAATTTGAGAATTTTTTAGGAAGAGAAAGAATAAAGCATGTGTTAGAAAGACAAGGAGCAATAGCCACTGAATAGCCTTGCCTAACAGAAGATCTCTCTCCTTTGTTCTAACTGATATATTGTCCAGAACATTGGCTCTGTAGCATCAGCTGATTTTGTTGCAATTGTATTATATCTGTAACAGAAAATGCCCCCTCAATCCAAGTCGGTATACTTCAGTTCCTTAGTTACCCAGATAATAGTGCCAGTTTCAGTTGCTGTTACTTTTGTTTCTTAGGAATGGCTGGTCATCATGATGCACATTGTAAAAACCAATCCCCAATTGACACGACATCTGCCTCTGTGCTTCCTGCCTGTTTACTCCTTATAAGCCCTAGACCACCAGAGATCAGATCCTGTTTTGGAAATGATTCTGATTAGTGTCTATCAACATAAATAAATCTTCTTCCAAATCCTGGGTGTTGGTTTGGTGTTTCTCCTTGCCACTGAATATGTACACAGCATTATACCTATCGTAAGTTATAATTTAGATAAATTTTCACATAAAATGCATTAAATTCTGTTTCACTCTTCAAATGGATGATATATTCACTATTATTCCCTATTGAATTTCTACTGAATTTACTAATTCTAGCCTTTTACACTGTTTTCTAGAACACAATGTCATCAAACCATCTAATACATTAGAATATCCCAAACAATATCTGTTCTGAAAGTATTGAAACTCTTTCCCCGATAATTCCACCTTTCCTCAAAAGTACTACTTGGCTCATTTTAATCTATGAGAAGAGAAAAAAAAAATTCTGCTAATTGTTTTAGTAGTTTTTAGTAATTATTCACGTGTAATATTTAGAAAATAAACCTATGTTAGAACACTGATAATCCTTAATGTTTGACTTACTAATTTTTAAAAAATTTTTTACTTTTTAATTTTGGGGTATAAAAGTGACACATACTGAAAAGTGTATCATTTTTTCGCAACTATAGAACTTTCTTCTTCATTGAATTCCTCTTTCAAAACCCACTGTGCATTTTCTTCTCGCAAATTACCTCACTTGTGCTCATAGCTGTTCAGGCCCTGAGAGCCGTCAGTGGTCTCTCGCTCTCACACTAAACGGCACGGGTCTGCCTGAGAATGAGCCACTGACGATTCTGAGCAGGCGTCTCTTGTTACGAAGGTTATATTTTAAGATGGTTTACCCTGTTGTGGTTGTCCAGATTATTTAGGGAAGAAAAAACTGAAGCAGGACGTAATTAGACTTATGTAAATATCTTTGGTGATAGTCAAGAAAGCCTAAAGCAGGGTGTTAGAAATGGGCGTTACATTATATATATTTTAAAGACTTTTCAGGTCTGGGAGACAGATCAGCAGTGTAAGCACCTGCCTGGCAAGCCCAAGGAACAGAGTTCTATACCTGGTACCACAAGTGCTACGTTCTGGGCACACCACGCTGGCCCGGCAATCTGGCGTGGTAGCACATGGTTATAAATCCCAGCATTGGGGAGGCTGAGATAGGACGATCACTGTGAGTCTGAACAGTTTAACAAGACCCTATATCAAATAAATAAATAAATATATATATTTTAAAAAGGACTTCAGAGGTTAAAATCTGTAGATCTTTGAACACAGATGTCATTCAAAATGGTAGCAGTGTAAATATGTTGAGATAAATACATGTTGGCATTAATTCACCAGAAAGTAATGTGAGGAGATGAGGAAATCATTTTTAATCAGCCAAAATTAACAGATGAATTTGACAATGTCAGAACTAAAGTCCTCCTAAACTTGCCAGAAGTGCCGCCATTATGGGATTCTTTAACTGCCCAATTGACTGTGAGTCTGCACTTGTTTAGACTTCAGCTCACATTGTTTCCAGTCTCTGTGGCAATGCCACACTTTGTACTGTGTTGGACCAACCTCTGCTCACACTGGCTCCCTTTCCTCCAACCTTCAGTTAAGGTTTTTAAGAGATAAAATTAATGCTCAATTCCTGTATCTATACCATATGTATAGAAATTATAAGACGAGGGGCTGCAGAGATAGCTTAGTAGAATAAGTGCTTGCCTGGGTCCTGAGTTCAATCCCTGATGCCACCAAAAAAAAAAAAAAAAAAAAGAAGAAAAAAAAAGAAATTATAAGATGAAAATATTTTAAAATAACTTATTTTAAAATAACATATTACTAGTCATAGAGTTATATGAGAGAAAAAGCATTGTAAAAGAAGGTTGTGTTTCAGATACTGTTCTCTCATTGCTGAGAAAAAATACCCAATGCCCCAAATTAAGGACGGAAAGGTTTATTTAGCTCCCAGCTAGTGGAAGTTTCAGTCCATCCTCAGCTGGCTCCAAGGCAGAGGGGCACATGGCAGAGGGCAGCAGTTCATGGTGGTGAACAGCAAAACAGCAAGAGCCCCAAAGGGGGGAGCCGTGCAGCTGAAGCAGCTAGCAAGCCTCTCTCCCTTCCTTATTACCTAAGCAGATTATCCACCCAGGGTGGGTGTGGCATTCACACCCATAAATCCCAGCGTAGGATCTTGTATCACAAACTCTAGAAGTCTGCTGTAGTGACAGTATAAGGATTTTGGGGGACAATTAGGCACAGACTATAACAGAGTGCTAGAAGAGGAGAAAACTCAAGAGGAAAAGAAAGCAGTTAAGACAAAGAGAAAACCACACTGATCTAGAGACAGAAGGGCACCAGAGGGGAGATCTGCACAGCTATGTAGAGCAAGGGGCTGGGTGAGGACACCTGCTTCCTCACCCTGGGGAGGACCACAGGGGCAAACTCCACATTTGCCATATGTATAGTAGATCTAACACAGCTTGACCACTTAAAAGGCAAACAATCTGGGAAAAGTTGTTAACAGGCATCACAGATAAGGACAATGCTCTATGCTTTAGTCTGTTAAAGTAATGAATAGTTTTGTGCTTTTAATATGTAAAGATGGTGGCAAAATCAAACAAACTTCACCTCCCAACAAACAAAAAGCAACAGAAACTACCATAGGGGGAAAAAAAATAGAAATGGTAAAAAAAAGGAATACAAAGGATTAGCGAAAGTATGAGAAAAAATGAAATGTCACTGAATATAAACTGCAGTGAGTTTTTTAACCTCACATATTGTTAGATGAAATGCAAATTTGATATTGTTCTGCTTAACTACTGCTACAGAACAAATACTTTCAGTGCTCCAGTAACATATAAATAACATTTATCTCTTACTCACTGGCTTCTGGGCCAATGGGAAGCGCTAGCATCTGCCCTTCCCAGGCAGGGCCACTCAGCTCTGGGCCCGAGGTTGAGCCAGGGCTTCTGTCTCTGGTAGTGTACACATGCTACAGACAGGAGAGTAGGAAAGTGCTGCAGTATGCTCAGGATCAGGATTCTCAGCTTAGCTTTCAGGGCTGGATCAGACCACGGGCAAAAGCAGTCACAGCCTACTGTCCTACTCAAGGAGCACAGGATTGCTCCATACAGGGAGAATCTACCCTGATGTCAGGGACTCAGAGGAGGAGGAAGAGCAAGTGGAAGTGTACCACATGCCCATCTTTTCACAGGCACTTTTCTGTCCTGTAAATCAATAAATAAGTAAATAAGTAAGTAAGTAAATAAATAAATAAATGAAGCCCAGGAATCGCAGGACAGTGACTCAGACACTCATTCACTCCCTGACTTAGCACCAGTTTTGTGCCATGTTCTGAGCATTCTTGTGTGTGTCATGCCCTGTCTGTTACTTGTCACAGGCTCCAATCCACTCAGCTGCTTCTTGGGAACTTGGCCTTCACCATCTGAGCTCCAGTTCCCTAGTTTGTAAGCATGCAACTCCACCATTGTTTCTCATATTCAAAAACCTAAAATTTATCAAAGACTCCAATATAAAAAAATAGACAATCCAAAGTCTTGACATTATATAACTATAAATTGGTCCTGTAAATTATTTTATGAGCATAAAATGAAAAGATTTTCAAAACAAAGAATGTTGCATACACCTACTTTATAAATGTGATGATAACTATGGCCATAGTATGGTATATTTTTGTAAAATATAGCAAAGTGTTTTCAAGCCAAACCCTGCATAATGGTGAAAAAGCACAAATCACACCAGCTTACATTTTTTCAAGAAGCAATTCACATGTCCAGGACAGTAAAACATTTTCAAATGTTTGTTCTGTGATGTATTATGCTTTTTATTGTATACTGGAAATTAATATTGAAAGTTGGGAATTAATACAAAGGCTGGATGGTTAGCCACTTTGTAAGGAAAACTAGAGGAGCCCCTGAACTGTAAGCTTTGCGATTTTGTATTTAAACAAATAGAAAAGGCTATTTAATGAAAAATATGAAACACAATGCTAGGTACTGATGGCCTCAGGAAATCACCTATGGCACATCCAGCTAAGGAGTCCACAAGCTCTGCAACCTTTACTGGCTTCTCTGTAGCAACATTGCACTGTTCTACAGTTTGTTCCACTGTACCTCTTTTTTTGGAGAGCTGAATTGGAAAAGTAAGGCTTAACTGGTGTCACCTGAATTTACCAGTGGTGACTTTTGAAAAAGGTCTTTGTAAGAGGCTCTTTCTTTTGCTCACTACCAATTTGATGTGGCTTGTTTTCAATAGGCTTCATGAGCTCACCACCAGCAAGGCTATGCCCTTGGGCCTGTCATTCTGGGTTCAGGTGGCTGTCATGAAGGTCTAGCTGTGAGGTCCCTGGGAGGCACCATTTTCCTGAACATGCAGAAATCCTGGTCCTCAAGCAAAAGTCTCACTGTCACTCAGAGTGTGCCTTTCTCATGGTAGCCTGGCAACCAGTCTGCGTTTCTTTGATGGAAGGCATTCCTACCAGAGAACAGCTTTATGGAAAGTGTCAGGGTCATCTTTAGAAATCCAAAGAAAACAAAACACTCCCCCAAGAAAGCCTACCACCAAGAAGGCAGAAAAAAATTCACACAACTCAATTATTCAGCCACACACAACTGGGGCTGTCAGGGTTGTATAACAACACTCTCTTGAATTTAATTAAGTTTGCCTGTGTCCTCTGTGAACTGTGTGGCCAGACCTGCTCGAGGTGATGAAGGGCTGAGGACAGCCCTGGCAGGCCAGTGTTGGAGAGGAAAGCAGAGCATTTCCAAGTTAGGTACTTGTCTGCCCCCTGCATGGAAAGTGCCCTGGGGGCAACTTTGAGAGGGAGCTGAAAAAGTTGGCTAGCTTTGGAGCAGAGCTAGCACTTTTTCCCACCAAAAACTCACTGTCCCTTTGGCCAGCAGTGGGCACAAGTGTAGAATGGAAGCTTCTGGCATTTGGAGCCAAACAGTGAAATTTAAGGACCAAGTCTGCCACCTGCCAATTCTCTCCTTCAGGGAAACTAAGCTCAATAATTCTCAGTTTCTGCATTGGTTTGCTAGACAATCAAACCTACCAGAAAGACTGATCAGGATTAAAAACAGTAAACTCTGTAACATGGGCAACACTATGTCCTCCCTAGGATTCTCTCCATTTCCTGGCTCAACCCTACAAGTACCCCATTAATTAAAAGTTCCTACCTTTGTAACAGGATAGAGAACTTTCAGATTGTTGGCAGCACATGACTGCTCCTTCCAAATGTCACCAAAGCTGTTTTCTTTCATGTTCTTTTTGCTGCAGCTATTCCTGTTCATGTGCTTTCTCTCTTGAATAAATTGTATTTTCTCTAACCTCCTTCAAGACTCTCAATTCTTGTTTAACTCACCCAGAAAGAGTTAACCATTTCCACCTATAAGTTCCCATTATATGTTATACTTCTCTTGATTAAAGAATTAAACCATGAGATTGGCTTGGGTAGAGTTTCTCATGCAACAAACTAATCTTTTAATGGTATGGTTGGGTCCTACTCACTTTTTGTATTACTCAGATATTTAACACATTGTCCAATAAATAATCATATACAATTTCCAGGGAAAGTTTGATTCACTTTAAAGTTGACATTTAGGGCCAGCCTCATAGCTCAGTGGACTAAAGCACCTGTTGAGGCAAAGAGCAGCAGCTGTGGTTTGATCCCTGCGTGCTATGCCAACCCCACCCTCAGGACACATTGAGATGGCGATTGAGACTGGGCTTGGTGGCATATGCCTGTAATCCCAGCACTTGGGAGGCTGAAAACAGGAGGATCACTATGAGTCCAATCTATGTTGTGAGACCCTGTGGGCCCTGTACTAAATACATTTAAAAAAATAAAAAATAAAGTTGACGTTTAAAATATACTAGAAAATGATACTTACAAAAGGATACCCCCTAAATTAACCTAAAGAACCTGCCTCAAAATTCATAACACTGAAGTCAGAAGTATGATGATGGGTACTGCAGTAAGAATAACAAAGTCAGTTCCTACCAGCTGCACTGACCAAGGAGTACTTTCTGAATATATATAGTCAAGCTTGGTGTATGCTAGAAACCTTTTTTCAGTAAAATAAACCCAGTGCACGAAAAAGTTGTAACTATCGGAAATGTTAATCTGTTCAAATGTCTGTATCAATTTCATTCCATTACAGTAAAAAATTATTTTAGTAATGTATTGATATTTGATTACACAAAATAATGGTGGTGTTTTGATTAATTTTATGTAATAATTTCTTTCCTTTCTAAAAAACTTATGTCAGTATTGAAAAAAGACAATTAGAAAAAAACATTACCAAGGGCCAGCCAAATAGTTCAGCATATTAAACTGGCTGCTCAGGCAGACACAATAACCAGGGCTCTATCCCCCAAGTGTGGGGCGCCACCTCCCCTCCCCACCTGGGAGCGCTGAGATGGCGATTGAGACTGGGCATGGCAGTGCGCACCTGTAATCCCAGCTCTTGGGAGGCTGGACACAGGCAGATACGAGTTTGACCTATATAGTGAGACCTGGTAGACCCTGTACTAAAATACAAAAAAAAAAAAATCATTTAATTTTAATCTATTTGGTACAGGGTCTCACTATGCAGCTTGGACTCATTAGTGATTTTCCTGTTTCAGCCTTCCCAGGCCTGGGATTACAGGCATGTACCACTACAGCAGTTTCAGTTGTCAACACATGGTGCTGGGAATTGAACCCAGATCCCAGCACTTGCGAGGCAGAAACTTAAACTCCTGAGCTGTTTCCCTAGCTCCAAATTTACCTCTTAAGAGGAGGTTAGACATTAGCTAATCCTCTATCCTGTTTTTGAACAGATAAAAAGCTTAGACTAGGGAATGTTAATAAATTTGGTCAAGTTTTGCTACAACTCAGAGCCAGACTAGAATTGAGTTCTGCTATTTCTTATTTGGATATTTTTCCGGGGTACGCTAGAAAGGAAGAACCAGCTGATGCTATGGAAATAGTCAAAAGCTTGGGGAAAAGTGGACATTTCATCATTATGGATGTCTTCGTAGACTAGGGCTTCTGGGAAGTTTAAATTATCCGAGGCAGTAGGATCATAGGTTCAAACCCCAGCTGGATAACTGTAAGACTGGCAAATAAAATAAAACAATAAAATAAAAATCCTACGCCTGGCCCCTCCCGTCCCCTCTCCTCCCCTCCCCTTCCTTCCCTTCCCTTCCCCTTCCTTCCCCTGTCTTCCCCTCCCTTCCCTTCCCTTCCCCTCCCTCCTCTCTCTTCAGTAGTGCCCAACTGTACACAGTGCAGTTCATAGACACCATTTGTAGAAGTGAAAGCAGGAAATTCATGCCCATCTTGACTTCCCACAACATCCCTCTGTGTGAGGTGAGCATGCTCACTGAACAGAGTGTAAATTCCACAGTCATAGATAACATATGTAAGAAATTATTCCAAGCATTGACAATAGTATTAACCAGTAACTCCAGTAACTCACGGTAGTTGGCAGTTATTTTTTCTTGTGTCCCTTCTGATATCACTCATTGATTTTTATGATGGTGAGACTAACTAAAAGATTTGGGCTTTGGCTTTTCATGTGGGTTTCTTTATTTCCTTTTATACTACCAATTAGTATGGTGTTGTGTGAAGGAACCTCCAGAATGAGAGCGGAGCAGACAGCTCTCCCCCCTTCCTGTCAAGCCTCCTGTTGATTCTGCTTACCCCACCTGCAGCCTCTACACTCCCTCCCTGCTCAGCCACCATAGCTGATCAGTATGTGCCTTTTTCCCTGCCACTGTTGCCTGGGTGTCCACCCAGCTAGCTCACCCCTCCTCCTCTCTAAGCCAAGGCCCTTTTCTAATTATCCTTCACACTCATCACAGTACAAAGCTAATTTTGTGCATAGCTCTTGCTATTGTCTGAACTTGCTTTACTTCTAGTTTCTTTACATTTTATCATCAGTAGGGAACCAGGTCTCCTTCTCTGTCAGACCCCTAGTGTGAACATGTGATCATTATGTTTGTGGAAACCCAGGTTATTTCAGGCCACCACCAAAAATTCAATTGTTCTCATCCTTCCTACCAACCTATAATGAAGCTATTATCTCCATTAACATTTGAGATATCTAACATTTAGAGAAATAGGAAAATTTATCTATGATCACACAGCCATATTGACATTTCCTATGCCTAAACTTTTTGCTATTGTAGGTAAGAAACACTTTCAAACACTGATGTCAGCAGTGAACTAATATTAGAGCCATGAGAGGTTTTATTTAACTCTTTTGGAATATGGTCTGCTTCTAAATAAAGGTAGGACAGAGATTGTGAGATGCATAAATGAAATTCTGAAAATTGTTCTATAACAGAATATTCTTCAAAGTATTAGATTTTCCAGATTTAACAAATTAAAATGCAGGTTTCTGAATCAAATTTGAAGTTCAGATAAATAATAACTTGGTAATTTATAGGTCATCTGTATACTAAAAAATCATTAGTTGTTTATGTGGAAGTTAGATTTAACCAGGCACAATTACTTTGATAGTGTTAATTCAGAAGTAAAAACTGTAATAGTCTTTGCAAAAATCCAGGACCAACCTTGAATGGACCAGAGCTTGCATGCAGCCAAGAAAGTCATATTTGGTGGTTCTCCAGAGCAACAAACCCTATACACATATCTACTGGCTTATTATAGGAATATTATAGGCTTATTATAGGAATCAGCCTATCTGTAGAGGCTGAGAAATTCTACCATGTATCATCTGTAAGACAGAGAGCCAGAAAAGCTGGTGCATAAGCTATCTGTGGTGGAAGGCCTGAGCATCAGGAAGTCCCATTTAGGGTAAGTCCCAGAGGCCAAAAGCCAGGAACTCATGGCTCCGGTACCTGAAAACACAAGAATAGCCGAACTCAAGAAGACAAAAATGTCTCATTCTGCCTCATTTGTTCCACGAGGCTCTTGGTACATTTGGTGGCAGTTGCACACACTTGTGATGGTAAACTTCACTTAATCTGCTGGCTCAGATGCTGCTAATCTCTTTAAGAAACACTCTGAATGTATGCAGAATAAATGCTTTATTGGTGACCTTGGCACCCCCGGCTCAGGGAAGGGGACACATGTATTAGCTATTGTAAATGTATTGCAAGAGTGTGTGAATTTCTTCTACAAAGTTCTATAAGGAGTTCGTGAACACTTATCCTGCACAACTGCATTCTTGATAGGATTTGGACCACCAGACAGACATGACTGGGATTATCTGCAAGAAACGAATTATGTTTGTTTGGAGGTAACAGCTTTCAAAGGAACCAGCATAAATAATCAATTTCAGAAAGCAACAACTAAGTAGTGATTTGCTAATACTAACGGCAAACAAATATACAACAATAATTGTGTAATAGGGTTACCAGCTGCTTTGAATTTCTACCTAGGGCAGAATATAAAATAAATGACTAAAGTTACAAAATGAGGCACTTATTTTGTTTTGATATAGTATTTGAAGACTTCCTGAGAGTAAAGTTTCTAAACATTTGTGTGTGGTGTCCTTGATAAGAAACACCGCATCTGGCTGCAGTCAGGTCCTTGGACAGCCAGGACTAGTTTCAGATGTAAACCAAGGCCCTGGGTCAGAGATATGAAATAAGGGAAGATTGATTTGGCATCTATAGATGCTGAGGAATGAAAATCTTCCCACAATCAAGATGAACACATGAGGAGCTTTTGTAGATTTTCCTTAAGTGAAGCATACACATGGGTGTACTAAGTTGTTACTAGGACCACTCTGGAGAAATGTTGCATTACTGTGACCCAGTCCAAGAGTCATAGCACAGAAAACACCCTCCAGACTGTAAAGACTGTCTTTATGCAAGATTCCCAAATTTACAATACCAGGAGTTCACTCTTCTCTTTCCTCACTAGCTTACTGACTGACAGCTTCTACATGGTAATGTTTTGGAACCTCTTTGTATCTGAATCCTGTAAGAAGGCTAAGTGTGCCCCTGCTTGGGTTTCTGGAGATGGCTGGTAGCAACACTTGCCATAGACCAGATCTCCTGAGTGTTGTGCCATGATTGTGATACTTTCCAAACCTCAGCATAAAATTTGAAGTAAAGTAAGCAAACTTGTTTTTTAATGCATTAAAAGTATAAAATATAAAAACAAATCTAATCCAAAAAAGTATTTCATGTTCATATATTAAGATCATATATCTTTTTCTCTTTTTAAAAATAAACTTTTAGTTATGGTAGCTGACTTTGAGGAGAATTTTTTTTCTTGGCTGGCTCAGGCTGCCTTAAGGGTGGGTCTGGTAAGGCATGTGGAGCTGGGGATCCCACTGTGGTATCCTGCACCTCACTGCAATTGCATGAGCAGGTGCTTAAACAACTGAGCTAACAGGCAGGCCCCTAAGGTAACCTAGTTTTAATATACCCGCAGAGATTCATTGATCAACATTCTTCATTGAGAGAAATAGAACATAGAACAAATGAATTTTGCTGGAAAATTCCTAAATAGAACTGAACAGAAATACTGAAGAATAAGAAGTTGAGATCATTTCTTACAAAATAGGCTCAATAGCACACTTACTACTATTAAAATTAATTATGACTGTGATTGTCCCTAGCAGAGAACATTGTAACAGCACAACGGTAGCTGAGGGTCCTGGGAGTACGTATGGATATACTATTAAAGGTAGTTTAGCCTTTCCCGCCTCCGGGGCCAGGGGCCGGGGTTTGGGTCGTGGGGCAGAGGGAAGAGCGAGCGGGCAAGAGCACCCGGCGGGGGACGCAGAGGAAAGCAGCAACGAAAGAGCAGCCACCTGGAGGCCGCAGAGCCGGCAACGACCTGCTAGCCAAGCCGCTGCCGCCCCGCTTCCAGGGCGGCCTCCAGGGGTACTCACGAGCACCGTGAGACCTCCACTGAGAGTGCAGAAGAACCCAACCATGACCCCCACTCTGAACCAGTAGTTTCTCTTCCTGAGCAAGAAATTAAAACGCCAGAGGAAGATGAAGAGCGTTTTAAAATGAGCGAAGTTGTTCTGATTTGCTTCAGAGAATGACAATCCAGAACGGAAGGAGCGAGGCACCGGCAATGTCAAGCTCCTGAAGCGTAAGGATAAAGGGACCGTCCGCCTCCTCATGAGGGGGGACAAGACCCTAAAAATCTGCGCCAAGCATTATATGACGCCTAAGATGGAGGTGAAGCCAAATGCTGGCGGTGACCGCGCTTGGGTCTGGAATGCCCATGCTGACTTCGCAGACGAGCATCCCAAGCTGGAGCTGCTTGCCATCTGCTCCCTAAAGGCTGAGAATGCACAAAAATTTAAAACGAAGTTTGAAGAATGCAGAAAAGAAATTGAAGAGAGAGAAAAGAAAGGAGTGGGCAAAAATGATAATGCGGAAAAAGTAGGTAAAAAGCTAGAAACACTCTCTGTGAAGGAGCAGAACAAAGACCTTGGATAGAAAGCTGAAGAGGAGTCAGAGAAGCAATGAGTCCTTTTTCTCTCCTTTTCCTTTCTTCTTCTTTTCTTTTTTAAATTTTTCCCTCCGCCCTTTTTTTTTGGTTTTAATTCTGCTTCGTTTCTACAAGGGACTTTAAATAAAGAACTGAATTCCAACATTCAGGCTATTTTTTTGTTTTGTTTTTCTGTTTTTACACTATTGAAGTTGACTTCAGAAAATCCATTCCCCAGTCGTGAAAACAGGGGCCAGGGAGATGGCTTAGTAGAATAAGTGCTTCCCTGGCAAGTGCAAGGGTCTGAGTTCAACTCCCGGTTCCACCAAAAAAAAAAAAGGAAATAAAAAATACATTTGAAACCTAAAAAAAGAAAGTAGTTTAAAGATGTATGCTTTAAAAAATAATTCCATTAGCTGATACCTAACATTTAATTTCCTAGACAGAAATGAAAAAAATTAAATTTTAAATCAATATTTTATTAAAAAATAAAGCTCAAATAAGCCATTAAAATAACAAATTCTGGTGCAGATGCCCACAAGAATGTAAATGATTAAGTGTAATGAAATAAAACGTTAAGACTATCAAAAAAAGAGCAAGGCTAAAGAACACTGTCTCAGTTTTTGTTTCCTTATTTAGCTTTTGGGTGACTGCTGCATTACTGGGCCCACAGTTAGCCTCCTTTTCTCCCATGGCCTCCTACACATACTGCCGTGTTTCACAGAGGGATGACTCTTCCCCTAAATGCCTAAGCACTTTGGCTGTGTCTCCAGGATACCTAGCTGTGGCCACTGAGAGTAGAAGAGAAGTTCAAGAAAGTCCCTGGGTGGTTGCATTTTTCCTTTTCACCATGAGGTAAATTTGCTAGATGCTGCAACAATGAGAGTGGTTATACTGCCCATGGGTAGTTTTGTGTGTACCTCATCCCTCCTGTAGGAGAGTGACATCTAAAGCCACTAGATTTAATATCTCAGCTCACTCTAATTATTCCAGAGTTTGCTAAGCTTTTCGAGCAATCATTCCTCTAGATTTAATTTTGAAAAATAAAGGCATGGGATATGAATGAATTCATATGTTATTAATCCATTCTTTTAGTGCACAAACTCTGTAGCTTCAGGATACATTACCATTGTCCAGGCAGTAGCCAAATAATATTTCCTTTTAGGTGCTTATTCAATGTATATAATATATAACTCTTACAATAAATTACTTATTTTAATAGAAAAAAATTTACATTGTGATACTTTTTGTTTAAAATTAAATATGCTATGTGTATCAATGCAAGAATAAAAATTAATTACCTTATTAAATTTACAAAACCACATTATATAAAAGACAAGTCAGATTACAAAAAGTAAATACATAACAAAATCTTAATTACACTCACTTTTCTTACATGCATATATTATGAAAAATTTGAACAGCATAAATAATGTTATTGAAGGTAAGACTTTTTGGAAAGAATTAGATAAAACAAATCATAACATAATGAATACCACAATAAAATGTAACTGAGGAAGCATGACTCCAGAAATAATGCAGAAAATACTGGGTACCAATAACCTTGATGGCATGATTGTAAAATAAGATAGTAATTGGAAAAAAGGAAATGAAGAGTTCCATAGGCAAATGAGACAATAAATATCTCTACAAAGGCTATCAAATGTCAAAATTATAATTTATAGTTTCAATATTAAAAACATAATAAAACAAAAATGTGCAAGTCAGAAAAATTCCAAAAACTCAGAACATGAAACAAAATTATTTTAGGCCTGGAAGTTCTCAGTGAGGAGGTGAGTTATGATTTAAAAATCATGTCCAACATGTTGCCAGTCTTCATACATCTCCCCAAGTTTCAAGCACTATGACAGCCTAACACAAAAGACAAAAAAAAAAGGAATTTTAAAGGGGCTGGGGAAATGGCTCAGTGGAATAAGTGCTTCCCTGGCAAGCACAAGGGCCTGAGTTCAATCCCCCCCCCCAAAAAAAAAGGAATTTTGGCTAAAAGATTTATAGGATCTATATATTTTAAAAGTCTTTGTGTATCTAGTTCACCCACAGTGCTTGTTAAAAAGTGCAAAGAGAACTCTTACCACAGCTTATAAAAGCAGAGAGAATATGTATGTGGAAAATAAGCAACTTCTCAGTACCCCAAATGCTTTTATGTATACTGAAATTTAAATACCTTCTATGGCTTTATTTAATTATAAAAGTAGAAGCAGATTTGTGATATAGAATGTGGAAAAGATCACAAAGTCATTTTCCCACAAATTACCATTATAATTTAAAACAAAACAAGATTTTCCTGGCAATATACAAAAGTTACTATATTAATTTTCAGATTTGTAGGCTAAAGATTAGGTTATCGTAAGTCTAAGAAACAAAAATTGTGGTAAATATGTACATTTTTATTAAAGCTATAAGAAAATATTTAAATTGATCTCTAACGAACTGTTTCAGAAGTTCTTGTAGTAAACTGATTTTGTATCTACTCTTGCCTCCATAAGAAAGGATTCATTATGACAAATATTGTGAAAAGATGATCTTTCTCTCTGATGAAATGCACAAATCAAAAGTCCTAAAAAAATAAAAGTCCTAGCCTTAGATAAACTTGCTCAAAGATGAAAGATACAGGACAGCTGAGGAAATATTAGAATTCCAAAATAAGTAACCAATTTGAATATTTATCCATAACAAATATCCAATACTATTGGATAGGGAACTAAGTAGAATAAAGACATGCCATGTACAGGAACCTATTAGCCTCAGTAAATGTAAACATCATATGCCATAACATGAGCTAAGGCTAATAATATCAACAAGAATGAAAATTGAGACTGGGAACCAGGTGTGGCGGGGCTCACCTGTAATACTAGCATTTAGGAGGTAGAGGCAGAATTGTTGTGAGTTAAAGACCAGCCTGGGCAACAAAGTAAGCTTAGTCCAGTCTGAACTACATAGTAAGACTCTGTCTCAAAAAATTCAGAACGAGACCACCTGGGCTGCTGGATCCTGAAGCGACCCAGAGGCCAGGCCCAGCATGTGAATGAGACTGCCCAGGACGATGGATCATCATCCAACGCAGAGCACAGGCCCCCCATGGAACCTTCAGCAGAACTCCCTGCCAAGAGGCTAGAGGCAACACGGATCCAGCTAATTTAGGAGCAGAAAATCTTGCCAGAGTGACACAAAGCCAAGCCACACCCACCCAGAGGAGTGTGAAGTTCCTAGATTCAGACCTGGTGCTAACACTATCTAAGCTCTACACCAAAGGTTAAAAATCAGTGGTATACAAAATGACAAAGAGAAGGAAAAAAAGCAGTCTCAGGCCCCGAGTCCACCTAGTACAAATGCAGAAGACACTAGCATAGAGGAAACTGGAAATCACACACCTGAAATCTCTGAAATAATAGCCCTGGAAGTAGGGAAACAACTGCAGAAAGGTATAGAAGAAATCAGAACAGAAATAATTTCTGAAGTAAAAATGTAGTGATAACTACAATCAAAGAAGTACTAAGTGCTTCTAAAGAATTCACTGATAAAAAATAGAGTGGAACAAAAAATGACGGAACCCTTGAATAAGCAATATAAGAAAGAAATAGAATGCATGAAACAGATTCAAAATGATACACAGGAAATTAAAACCTCAATCACAAGCTGGCAAATCCGTTTGAGTGAAAGTGAAAAGACTTAGTGACCTTTAAGGCACCATAGCAGCTAGTGAAAAAGTAAGCAGAGATCTCTTAAAAACAACTAGGATGTAGTTGTTTTTCAACACCTGCAAGACGATGCAAAGACGAACAATGTGAGAATAATAAGCAACAATGAGAAGGAAGGAGTCAATACAAATGATATAAAAAGAATATGGGCAGAAGTAGTAGCAGAAAATTTCCCAAATATGGGGCACCAATCTGACATTCAGTAACTGAAGCATGTAGAACTCCAAATAACATCAACCCAATTAAAACCACTCCCAGACATATAATAATTAAGATCACAGAAATTTAGCACAGGAACAGTATACTAAAAGCCACTAAAGAAAAGAAACAGATCACATTTAAAGGAAAACCCATCAGGATAACGGCAGATTTCTCTTCACAAACCATCAAGGCAAGAAGAGCACGAAGCAAAGTACTTCAAGTCTTGTAAGAAAACAAATTCCAACCCAGACTGATATACCCTGCAAAACTCTCTTTCAAGTATAATGGAGAAGTAAAATACTTCCATGACAAAGAACAACTAAAGAATTTCATGATGACAAAGCCAGACCTACACAGACTACTAAAAATGATGTTCTAGAGGGAGCAAAACGATCACAACCCCATGAATGAGAATGGAAAGAACCCACCAAATAGGGCAAACAAACACAGGAGAATAAGAGGCGTACAATAGTAGTCTGTTAATTATTCTTTTGTGTACAGCAGCAAAATATCTCCATCAGCACACTCTACAAATGGACTTCTCTTGCACCCTATGGGTCAAGATTACATAGGGGACTACAAGGAGGATTTCAAGAAAAGAGCTGTAGCTCAGTCCCACAAGTGACGCCTGGTCAGCAGTAAGTGTCATGGTCGTTATCCATGTCCACAGCACACTAGAACTTTGTGTGATATGGTATCTCCAAACGGTCAGATGTGATGGTCATTTATTTGTCATTCCAGTATTTATCTTATGTTTTATTCTTAGTATTTCTTTACAATCATGAAAACTTTTTCTTAGTGCAAATCTTTTGAAACATTTAATTTTAAATTAATTAGTATTTAATTTTCTGAATAATGCTTAATCTTAATTTTTGTTTTAAGATTTATATTATATTTTTGAATTACAATTGATCTGAAAGACATATTTTCTCCTAATATTAGAAATTTTAAATAGTGTATTTCTATTTTCTGTTGACTTTATATTACTTCTTCCCTGTTCTTTATACACACATACACACATGTATATACGAAAAAAGAAACATGTGTATAACTCAAAAGAAGATTGGTACTGTTTCATAGAAATCTTCAATGACCTTATAAATAAGGGTTCATCTAATATATTTTATATAGTCCTACATAACTATCACCTTGAGAGCTCTTCATTGCTCATCTAGGACTTCTCTTGCCTTTTGAATCATGCTCTTTGTTCCTACATACTATGTGTGGAGGTATTAAAATATTTTAAGTTTGCATAACTAGAAAATATTTTACTTTTAGATTTCAAAGGTATGTTTGCTAAGTATAAAATTCAAGGAGGGTAGAACTTTTTTATTTCTTTCAGTCCTCTAATTAGTCTAGTTTCTTAGGCACTTGGTCTTTTTTTTTTCTTTGTAATATGGAATAAGATGCTATTTAATTTTGTTCTTCCATAACTACTATTTTTTATGTACATGCTTTAATTATTTTCTTCTTTATAATAAATTTTGAATAGTTCATTTTTATGTATCATGGTATGATTTTATTAAAATTTCTTTTGCAAAGGGTATATTTTTCTTCGAAATGTGGTATGATAAGATGAACTAAATTCATAATTATTAAATCTTTAAATGTTTATTACTGATTTTTCTGAGACTCTTTCGGCCCAATCCACACTAGCCCGGCCCACCCTGCAATTAACCAGAGCCCCTGACCCCGAGCCTGCTGAGCAAGTGAGAATTTTTGTGACTCTTCTAGCACCTGATTTCACTCGAGCCTGGCCAGGTGAGTGTGTGGGAGAACTTTTGGCTTTCCTGCGTGCATCCAGAGGTGAGCGCATCTGAAGCCCAGGTTTCCAAGATCTCCAAGTGAGAGAGAATGTCTGAGACTCTCTCAGCCAAATCCAGCCCAGTCCAGCCTGCCCTGCAAGTCCCCAGAGTCCCTAGTCCCAAGCACGCTGGGCGTGTGAGAAGTTTTGTGACTCTTCCGGGCCCTGATCAAACCCAGCACTGCCCAGTGAGTATGTAGGAGAGCTTCAGCACTATCCAGTGCTCCCTATGCCAGGGGAACAACAAAGGAAAACCACAGACTCACAATTGTGCCAGAAGGGTTGCGGCAAAAAGGAGCTGAACACAATAGCTAGATCCAGGCCAGGCATAATTGGATAACCTCAAACTTAGTAGACTGGCACCCAAATCTCACTACGTGCTAATGCTGTAACTGCACCACAGCTCTACAACAAAGGTCAGAGGTCAGTGCGCTTTATGCTCAGAGAACAGAAGAAATGGACAGATTCCTCAAAGATAAAAATTACCAAAACTGAATCAAGAAGACATAACAACTTTCAATAAGCCAATAAAAGTCAATGAAATACAAAACCTAATAAAAAGCCTGCTAACAAAGAAAAGTCCAGGTCCTGATGGATTCACACCTGAATTCTACAAGAAATTTATAGAAGATATGATCCCTAAAAACTCTTCAATGAAATTGAAAAGGAAGCAATCCTCCCAAAATCATTTCTGGAGGCAAGTATTACACTGATTCTAAAACCAGGGAAAGACACAACTGAAAAAAGAACTAGGACCCAGGCCTAGGGCAGCTTTGCTGGTGAGTGAGAGATCCAGGCCTGCTGCGCTGGAGACATGTTTCCCAGCCATCTCAGGTCCCACCTCGTGGTCCCAGGCCCAGCACAGTTTGGCCTGTGAGTGAGGACTCCAGGCCCACTTCTCCCAAGAGACAGTTCCCAGTGGTCCCAGGTCCCACCACGCTGACCCGGACCCAGCACAGCTTGGCTGACCCCGCACAGCCTACCTGGTGAATAAGAACATCCACAATCCTTTTGGGAGCCCAGCAGACCCACCAAAGCCCAGGCCCACCCACCTAGAATGCAACCTGCCTGAGACACTAGGGCTGACTCCAGCAACTTTCTGGATCCCCGCCCCAAAGCCAGCCAAGATAGTGGGAATTTTCACTACTCACTCTGCATGCCGGTTCAGTTCCCGCTTGCCTGACCAGGGAATCAACAAAGAGGAATGACAAGAGCTGCAGCAAAAAGGAACTGAACACAAAAGCTAGATCCAGGCCAGGCATAACTGGATAATCTCAAACTTAATAGACTGGCACCTGAATCTCATTACACACTAAGATTATAGCTGCATCAAAGCTCTACACCAAAGGTCAGGGTCAGTACTATACAAAATGACAAAGACAAGGAGAAAAATGCAATCTCAGGCCTCAGGTCCACCAGTAAGTGCAGAGGACACTAGCTCAGCTGAAATGAATGAATTAACGGATACGGAAGCAAAGGAACAAAAGCAGAAAGGTATAGAGGAACTCAGACCAGAATTAATTCCTGAAATAAAAAAAAGAAATATCTGAATATATAGCATCTGAAATAATCAAATCCAGAAACATCAGGGGGAAAACCAATGCTCACCCAGAACAAGTGCAGAGAGCACTATTCTAGCTGAAATGTAAGAATTAACAGCATCTGAAGCAAAGAAACAACAGCAGAAAGGTCATGAGGAACTCAAAGCAGAAATAATTTCTGAAATCAAAAAAGAATTCTATGAAAAAAAAGAATTCTTTCAAACCATAGCATCTGAAATACAGAAGGAATTCACAAAAATTCTACAATATCTATAATTCAATGAAAATTCAAGCAAAACTTACCGGAATTTATGGCATGCGATGAAAACAGTTCTTAGAGGGAAAATCATAGCTATAAACTCACACATTAGGAAAGCAGAGCAGGAACAAATAAACACCCTAATGTTGCACCTCTGACAACTAGAAAAAGAGCAAGTGAAGCTCAGAGGGCAAAGATGGGAAGAAATCATAAAGATTAGAGCAGAAATTAATTCAATTGAAATGAAGAAAATAGTTCAAAGAATCCATAAATCAAAAAGTTGGTTCTTTGAAAGACTAAATAAAGTTGATAAGCCTCTAGCCAACCTCATCAAAAAGAAGAAAGAAAAACTTCAAGTACATGCAATAAGAAATGAAAAGGGTGAAATCACAGACACAGTGGGAATTCAAAAGATTATCAATAGTTCCTCCAAGAATCTTTACGCTCACAGAACAGAAGACACAGAAGAAGTGGACAGATTCCTCGAAAGGTACAAATTAGCAAAACTGAACCAAGAAGATATAACAACTTTCAATAGCCAATAACAGCCAACTAAATACGAAATGTAATAAAAAGCCTACCGACACAGAAAAGTCCAGTTCCTGATGTATCCACAGCTGAATTTTATAAGAAATTTATAGAAGATATGATCCCTACATTCCTCAGATGCTTCAATGAAATTGAAAAGTAAGCAGTCCTCCCAAAATCATTTCTGACCCAAGACAGGCACAGTCCCCTCAAGGAATGATGGCCTCTGATGTTTTCTTGATTCCCAGTTTATAAACATGGTAACTTCCTGGTTAAGTGAAAGGTATATGTTAGCTAGCCTTTCTTCAGAAGAAGTGTGAGGTAATGAGCTTTTAAAGAGGAAACGTTTGTTTTGGTTGATAGTTTTGGAGGTTTTGGTCCGCTGCTGCTTGAGGTTATGTAGCCACAGAGTAAATCATTAGCAAGTTATAATGAATGCAAGAAAGCTACTTACCTTCTATTTGCGATGTAGAAAACAGAAAGACAATGAGGGTAGAAATCCAAGGAACTGAAACTCCACCACCTCACAACTGCCAAGTAAAGGACAAAGCCTTTCATGTATGCTACTTTGAGAGATATTTCCTATCTAAACAGTGCCAGTACATTCAAGTTATGTCTTCACTAAAGGACAAGATCAAGAAATGCAGATCCACCTAGGAAAGTACTCAGATAGCAATGATGTCAAAAACACAAGTCAACATACCCAGAAAGACAATACATGTGAGACTTTATGCATTGTTTTCCCAATAAATTTGCAACTATATGACAGGGACATTTGGAAACTTGACAAAAATATTAGCATATCTTTTCAAAAAAATATTTATTGCCTACTCCTTTCTACTTTGAGAATTCTAATTATATGAATATAAAAAAAGAAAATAGTTTAATGCTTACAATTTTTGTTTTTATTGTGATTTTTTCCCCTCTTGAATTTTTTATAATTTCTTAGATATTGTAATTTTAAAAACAAAATGTATATGTTTATATCTGGTAATCTGAAAAACTAATTTGCACATAGCATCATGTAATACAGCAACCCATGTTGGATTCCTATTACTTTGATTTGTGAAATCTTATATCATGTATAATGCTGTTTTCTTCTATCACTATTTTTTATTCTTTTAACACAACATGAAACAAAATTATTTTCCTCTTGGAAAAAAAAGAAAGAAAATCAGGATTGGGAAATTGGAGAAGGAGGACAGGGAGAGGAGGGAAAGAAAGAGGATTTTTAAAAAAAAAAAACAGTTGTGTACTACAGATGTACTCACACCCCAAGATAATTGTAAATTGCATGAATTGCAAACATGTACTAATGAAATTTAAAATTTTTAGAAGTCAATTAAAAAGATTCCAATTACCATATCAACAAGATGACTATATTCTAGAACATCCTCCTACTGGGAAACAATTGGACAGTGTCTGACTAATAACAAAACATAACATTTTGCTTGACTCACAAGAATGAAAAAGAAAAAGCATCACCCAAGATCAAATCAAACCAAAATGAATCATCGACTGAAACCAAGATGATAAATAGAAGTGGATGTTGAAACTAAACTATGACCAGGAGCATAAGCTTCTCTGGAATCCCTTTGCGAAAGGAGAGCAACATTAAATGATGCCTAAAGTTCAACCAACAGAGGGAGCTGATCTGAAGGTACTCCCTAAAGCCAAATGGGCCCTGCCTTCTCTGAACATGATGACAGAAAAGTGGGACTGTCTGTGGAGAACTAAGGAAATTCACTTGTCTTGGGAACTACGAGTGTGAAAGAGAAAGAAAAAAATGAGTTACTATATAATAATAGTCTCTGCTGAGAATTGAAAAACATATAACTGCTTTCACAGAAATCTAGGATCCAAACTCATATTTACATGTTTGTAGAGACCTAGACTGAGAAATAAATTTTGCCTAGCAGAAGATGGAGGCATGTTAAAAAAGAAAATATCTGAGGATTGCTGAGTTATGAAAAATGTGAATCCATAATTAAAAGGAACATACGGATGAGCTGCACAAAAATCTGAACCACCAGAAAAATTACGGCACACCAATGACAAAAAAGGTTCAAAGAAAAGTAAAATCACCTGCCAAGATATATTTGTTAATGACATATTCTAATATGAGCCAGATGAGTTATGTCTCTGTACAATCTACTCCCTTGTGTGTGTATAGGTTGAGTCTGGGACTTCCTTCTAACCAGCAGTGTGCCAATGGTGATGGGGACTCCTCTATTAGCTGCACTCTACAAAATTCAGTCTTAGTCAACAGGAATAAGAAACTCTCTTTTGCTGGCTTTGAAAAAGTGAAATACTATATTGGAAAGAGCCACATGAAAAGTAATTACAGAGGGATAAGAGCTAAGGATAGCCTCAGGTTTATAGATAGCAAAAAAGGAGGCTTTAACGCTATAATCACAAGAAGTCAAATTCCACCATTAAGCATTTGAGGTGGAATTCCACCATGAAGCATTTGATCCAGGAAAGAATGCAGCATAATAGATATCTTGGTTGCAACAAAAGTTCCCCAATAAAAGATCCAGATAAGCCACTTCTGGAATTCTGAGGCCCAGAAAATTGTGCCATAACAGATGTGTGTTTCTTTAAGCCATCATTTCATGCTAATTTATTATGCAGCAATAAGAAAACTCATACATAATTTTGGTACTAGAATTAGAGTCCTTTCCTACTTGTTTAGAAGTTATAAAATACAGCTCAAGCAGTCCCTCAAAGAAATTCACAGCATCAAAAATGTAAAAAATAATGAGGGAATAGGAGGGAAAGGAATATTGTATAGGTAGTAAGTTGATTTGTATGAGTAAAATACATACATCGGATGCCCCCCAAAACACATAATTAGGAGGGAAGTAGGGAGAAGCAAAGTGATTAGTGTTGAAAATTATCAAAGTGGGGGACAATCCACACTGGCTCCCCTGTCCTTCTCTTGTCCTTTCTCCCAATAAATATATTCTGCCCATAACCTCTGTTTGTTCCTAAAATGCATTCTTTGGTTTTAGAGAACACGAATTTGTTCCAGGTACCTTTCAGATTGGGAATTTCATTTTTCCCCTGTATATTTGGAAGTCATCCCCCTGAGGTCAGTTTTTCTCCCTGCATCACTATGAATCATCTCTCCTCTGCAATGCCCCTCCGCCATGTCATCTCACCTTGGAGCTCTAATTTCTCAGAAAATTTATTCTTTTTTAGAAGATACCAAAACCCAGATAATCATACAGGTAAAACCTATAGTGAATATGCTTGATTACTTTTAGATTCCCTTTACTGGGATCCACCAGATTTTGTCTATAGAGAAATAGTAAGGCCTTAACGGTCCACCTCATATAGCACCTAGTGAACTGAGCTTTCTCAGGGCTTCCTACCCCATTATAAGAGAAGCTATCTTTGTGTTTCCTGGGCAAGACTGCCTTCAGGAGGCCTTAAAACCAAAAAGTTATATATTGCTCAGTGGGTCCCAGGTATTTGACACAAGCTGCAGAAGTTAAAAGGGCTTGAAGGAATGAATTGGTCTCAGTTGAGGTGTTTAATAGTAAAGAGGATACAGAACGGAATTATAGATGGAAAATGAGACTAGTGATACTAGTAGCCTACAGGAAATGGGGAAAAAGTTATGTGTTCTTGGATCCTGACAGAGAAAAGGTACATTTCAAGAAAAAAACAAAAAATGACCAAAGCTGCGAGAGAGGAAAAAAGAAAGTGTTCATCATGGAGTCAGAGGAAGTTATCATGGGTCTTTGCCTCTCAGCCTGAGGGAATCCATGTTAACTGCCAATATAAAGAGAAAACCTGTTAAACTTTTAATAGATGCTCATGCAGATGTGTCAATAGTTACCCAGCCAGTGGCCCCAATTGCCAACTAGAGAGTACTTAGTGTTTTCCCTATGTCCTGTGATTCATGTACCCCCAATAATAATGAGCTGGCCAGTTTATTTGAGGCAATACCCAATGGTCATGGAAGATAAAAAAGGGATTAAACCTCACATTTAAGAGATCTTTGGAAATGGACCTACAAAAAATTCTAGTCTTTTTATAATTACAAACTTTAAAAGGTTATGACATTCTAATAATTCTCAATAGCTGTTCAAAATATTAGGTATCAAATCAATGGTATGTAAAATGCTGAGGTCCTATCTTTATCATTTTTATGGGAAGTCATTTCTGACTACTTGTTGAAAATCATTTTTTACTGTATTCATAATTATTTTGCTGATGTTATTATTTTGCCCATACATGTTTAATTGTTTCTTTGGCTTTGTCTCCTTCTGACTCAAAGCTATACCCCTACTGAAGATGAAAATGCCTGGTATCGATTAAGGGTCTTTAGGTAGAACCTCTGGAGAGTATCTCTGACTGATGTTCAACAACTACAACCCCTTTCAGCCTGAAGAAACCAGAGATAGGGCCAGGGAGGAAGAGGAGAAGGAGGAGGAGCAGGAGAAGGGGGAGGAGGAGGAGGAGGAGAAGAAGAAGAAGAACAAGAACAAGAAGAACAAGAAGAAGAAGAAGAAGAAGAAGAAGAAGAAGAAGAAGAAGAAGAAGAAGAAGAAGAAGAAGAAGAAGAAGAAGAAGCAGCCAGAGAGGTCATCACCCATAGTTCCATCATGGCAGTTAAAGTTACTTCTTCCGATGGGGGTGTGTTGTAGGCAGCTGAATTAGAAATACTATAGCTGACAGGGCCAAGCCATCAAGGAGACAAGATGGAAGACAAGGTGACTTTGCAACTTGAAAGAGACAGATACTCCCTATAGGCCACACTTCAAGACAAAAGAGGGAAGAAATACAACTACATATTTCCTTAGGGATGGGCATCAGGGATTGATATTCTATTTTTTTTTTTTTTTTTTTTTTTTTTTGCGGAACTGGGGATTGAACTCAGGCCCTTGCGTTTGCCAGGGAAGCGCTTATTCCACTGAGCCATCTCCCCGGCCCGCGGGATTGATATTCTAGATAGGTATCAATCACCTTGAAAGAGCCCACATGAGTCACTAACCCAACCCCCAATAGGAAGAGACCCTGTCCCACATTCATCCCTTTTTGCTAAGTGACTGATTTCCCCATTTGATACTGGATTTAATCAATTTTACCTGAGAAATGGAGCTTGTAATCTTATTGGTTGACCATAGTTTTACCCCACCTCATGCCCACCTAAGAGAATTCTCATGTTCTCCACCCATCTCACCTCATGGTGTTCCTCTATAAAAGTCCCTGGCGGAGATAGCTTCCAAGGGACAACCTGCTTGGGCCCCTGTTCTATCCTTCTCTTAGAAAGGAACTTTCTTTCCCCCAATAAACATATTCTGCTCATAAAAAAGACAATGATCAAACTATTCTATATGCTTGTATAAATTTGCCAAAATGAAACCCATTAATTTGTATAACCAATTTTAAAAAAAAGCAGGAAAACATACAAAAAACAAAATTTAAAACAAAGGAACTTGTATAGAAAAATTTCATGCTGATGCATGCCTGTAAATAGCATTTGGGAGCCTGAGATAGAAGGATTGCTGAGTTGTAGGACAGACTGGTCTATAAAGCCAGTTTTATGGAAGTTCTCAAACAAAACTCAGGGCAACTACTCTCCCTGGAAGAGTCTAGGAAAGTTGCAGAGAGGTACCCAGAAAAAATGAATGCCCAATTTATGATCTGTTTAATAACCATAGTCTTTGCTCCTATAGTCAAACTACAAAAGCACTATTTACCAAAGTTTGTCAATTTTTAAATTTTGCTTGATGTTATTATTATTGATAATTGTATTACTACAACTATGATATCATATTTCTTAATCACTTGTTCTCCCTTGGGTAATAATATCAGGAAGTGCTGGGGTAATAACCTCATTAAAGACCTACACTAAAGATGGGCAGTGCCAAACAGAAACCAGCATCCCACTCTCAAACATGAGAAAAGGCAGTGTTCTTCAATAAAAATAAAAAAGAAAAAAGAAAAGAAAAGGCAGGATTTTGGGACAGACACAAACCAAGAATCTGTGACACACAGAAGATATCCCTAAAGAACAGATTCTTCCTAGAGTAGCTCTTAAAGTAGTGATATAGCTACCTAATACTAAAATTTTACAAGAATTATCACAGAAATCAAAATACACTTGATCTTAGCCAAAAGGCCAAGAAGTAATGCAGAAATCAAAATAAAGTGTTCTTTCTGAAATAGACAATGACAAGATGATGGTGCAAAATGCAATCTGAAGCCCCCCAGCCCACACAGAGCAAATCTGGGAGACATCAGCATAGAAGAAATTGGGAGCCACATACCTAAAATATCTGAACTGATTATAACTGAAGTAAAGAAACAGCTCTAGGTTGGTATAGAGGAAGTCAGATCAGAAATAATCTCTCAGGTAAAAAAAGAAGTGATGGGGCCATCAAGATAGCTCAGCAGACTAAAGCATCAGCTTAGGCAAGCTTAGGCAACCGCAGGGACTGCAGTTTGGTCCCCAGGAGCACATACCATGTCAGCCACACCCCTAGGACAGGCTGAGCTGGCCAGAGTCTGGGTGTGGTGGTGCATGCCTGTAATCCCAGTGCTGGGGAGGCTAAAAGCAGGAGAATCACCATGAGTCAGAGCCACATAGTAGGACCGTACAACAACCCCAACTTTAACTAAATTAAAAAAAAAAAAAACATAGCAAATGTTAACTATAATAAAAGAACTGCTAAGCATGTCTGATGACATTGATAAGGCTGGGGAGATAGCTCAGCAGTATAAGTGTCTGCCTGGCAAGTGCAAGGACCTGTGTTTGATCCCTGGTACTTCATGTCATGCCAGTTCTGGAACCCCAGGTGCGCCATGTCAGCCACCAAAACCCAGCACATGTCTGTAATCCTGCACTGAGGAGACTGAGACAGGAAGATCGCCCTGAGTTCGAGCTGCATAATGAGACCTTGTACCACATAAATAAACAAAATAGAAGTTTTTAAAAAGTATATTATAAAAAAAAGAAGACATTGATTAAAAAATAGAAACCGCTGAAAAATGCTGGTAACCTTGACCTTGAATAAGCAATATAGGAAACAAATAGGTACATGAAACAGAGTCAGTGATACCTCAGGAATCAAAAATTCCATGAAAAGCTGGCAAAACCATGTGAATGAAACTGAAGATAGAGTTTCAGATCTTGATGACTTCATTGCAGCTAGAAACCAGGATAGGATCTCTTTCTTTCTCTCTCTCTCTCTCTCTCTCTCTCTCTCTCTCTCTCTCTCTCTCTCTCTCTCTCTCACTCTTGACAAGGTTTCATGCAGTTCATGCAGTTCAGGCTGGTCTTGTGCTCACGTTGTTGCCCTGGTCTCATTTTTAACTCACAGTGATCCACTTGTCTCAACCTCCTTAGTGCTGGAAAAGATCTCTTAAAAGCAACAAGAAACCAGGAAATAATAATCCAGCAGCTACAAGATGACACAAAGAACAACACAAAGTTAACAGGTGTCAATGAAATAGTCAAGAAAATGACATAAAAATGTATTTGCAGAATAGCAGAAAGCTTCCCAAGCATAGGGAAAGAATATGATATAAAGAGAGGCATATAAAACTCCAAATATCATCAACTGAAATAAATCTATAACCAGACAATAATAATTAAGATCCAAGAAACTCAAAACAAGAATAACACATTAAAATCTATTCACAGGCTGGGGAGACAGCTCAGCTGTCTAAGTTACCTACCTGGCAAGCATAAGGACTTGAGTTCAATCTCTGCATGCCAAGTCACATGCTGTGTTCTTGCATGCCTGTAATCCCAACGCTGGGGAAGCTGAGACAGGAGGATCACTATGAATCTGAACTATGTATTGAGATGCTATATCAAATAAATTGATTAATTAATAGCTATTAGAGCAAAGAAACATCACGTTGAAAAGAAAGCCCATCAGATTCACCACAGATTTCTCAACACAAATCATCAAGTCAAGCAGAGCACAGAGTGAAGTATTTCAAGTTCTAAAAGAAAACAACATCCAACCCAGATTGATATACCCTATAGTAGATAACTAACTGGTGACCCTCTTGCTATACCCAGCTGAACTGAATTAGTGCTGTGCTGGATGTAGGAGGTCCATATGATGATTGTTTCCAACAGCATAAGAAGAAGAACAGAAAAAGCTGCTGGTACACTGTTAGAGTTGATGATTGAAATAACCGTTTGAGCTGTTGGAAGATGCTTGTTCTTTTGGGATATTCTGCTGGAGGACCTTGTCATCTTGGCTTTCCTGATGAACTTGGCTGTTCTTTTTGGAGGAGCTTGGGACCTTCATTGTCACTGAGAATGGATACAGTTCATTTTGGAGGAGCTCCGGTCTTGATCTTGAGCATTGCTGTCTGGCTCTGGAGGGGAAGATGGTGCACTGCTCACCCTCATGGAGAAGCCTGCTGTGTTGGCATTCCTGATGGGAGCTAAACTTTCCTCATTGCCAGTGGAGCTCAGGACCTCACTATTACTGAGGATAGCTGTGGTACTTTGGGGGAAGCTCAGGTCATTACCTTGAGCACTGTTGCCTGGCTCCAGTTCAGATCCCTCAGCCTGTTGGCACAGATCCTTTATCCCACTGATACAGACTTCCTAGCTTTCACCACTGACCTTTATGCCCCCTCAGTATATACCTGTGAAGCAGGCCTACATAAGACCTTGTTTGGGCTCTAATCTTCAGTTGGACTTGTGGGAGGCATTGTTATGATCTCTAGGATTTCAACTGGCCTCACGCAGGATATTAGGATCCAGGTCCTCAGTTGGACTCTTGCGTCTTTAGTATGTGCATAGATTTCCTGCACTTGCTGTATATGATTCTTTGGGTGTTTTGTTATAAAATAATTTATTATAAAATGTGTCCCATATTATAATGATCTCCTTGCAAAAACCCCAAACCATGACACCAACAAAACTCTTTTTCAAAATTAATGGAAAAGCAATACACTCACATGACAAAGAACAATTAAATAAGCTCTTCACAAATAAATTAACCCTACAAAGAGTACTGAAAGAGATCAAAACGATGACAACTCCAAGAACAACAAAAAGAAACCACCAAACAGAGCAAGGAATTAAACATGAGAAAAAAAGGAACCTACAGTAGAAAACTAACATGAGAAAAATAAGCCAACAAATATTAATTATAACCTCTAATGTAAATGATCTCAGTTCACCAATTAAAAGAAATAGGCTAGCAGAGTTAATTATGAAACAAAATCTAACAATATGCTGTATACAATAAAAACACTTAACTCAAAATAAAAATCATAGCCTAAGAGTCAAAGGATAGAAAACACTACACTGAGCTAGGAACTCAGAAAAAAGCAGGAGAATCTAGACAAAAAATTAGCAAAGAGGTAGCAGGACTGAACTAAACCTCTGAAAAAATGGGCTAAGTTAAATATTTACAGCGTTCCACCCAACAACATCTGAATATGCATTCTCAGCTGCACGAGTCATTCTCTGAAATAGACCACATACTGGTCCATAGATCATGCTTAAGTAAATGCAAGAAATTGAAATTATCTCATGTATATTATCTGATTACAGAGCACTGAAACTGGAAATTAAAGATAAAAGCAAAAAGCCCACAAACATATGGTAATTACATAACATCCTCCTCAGCAACCAATGGGACACAGATGAAATTAAACAATATTTGTTGTGCTGTCATCCAACAAAAATTCAAACGCAATTTACATAATCTGCAGGATGTCATAAAAGCAGTTCTTAGAGGGAAACTTATAGCTGTAAACTCACACATAAGGAAAAAATGAAACAATAAACACCCTAACATAGCACCTTGAGCTTTTTGATAAAGGAGAGCAAATCAAGCCCAAATCCCAAAAGTAGGAGGAATGATACAGATGAGAGCAGAAGTTAATGCAATTGAGACAAAGAAAACACCACGAAGAATTAATGAAAGCATTGGTTCTTTGAAATATTAACTAAAATGTATAAATCTTTTGATTTATAAATCAAAAGAGAGGAAAAATTTAAATTGAAGCAATAAGGAATGAAGACGTGAAATTACGACAGATCCCATGTAAATTCAGATCACCAATGCGTACTTCAAAAATTTTTACTCTCAAAGGTGGAAAACATAGAAGAAATGGACAGATGCCTAGATATAGATC
Organism: Ctenomys sociabilis; assembly: GCA_004027165.1. NCBI lineage: Eukaryota > Metazoa > Chordata > Mammalia > Rodentia > Ctenomyidae > Ctenomys > Ctenomys sociabilis. The sequence goes on from PVKA01011451.1 coordinate 40,789, forward strand.
AATTAACAAAACTGAATCAAGAACATGTAAAAATTCTGACTAATCCAGAATCAGGCAATGAAATTGAAAATGTAATAAAAACTTGCCTACAAAGAAAAGCTCAAACAGTATAAGCAATTAACCATGGGAAAAGAGGAAACCTACAGCAGAAAAATAACATGATAAAAATAAGCTAGCAGATGTTGATTATAACCACTAATGCAAATGTCCTCAATTAACCAATTAAAAGAAATAGGTTCTGGTGGATTAACAGGTGAATTTCACAAGAAATTTAGAGAATATTTAACCTCAATACTCCTCAAACTCTTCTAGGAAATTGAAAAGGAAACAATACTCCCCAGTTAATTTCTGGAGGTATTACACTGATACCAAAACTGGAGAAGGACCCCATGATAAAAGAGAACTGTATCCTAATCTCCCTCAAGAACATAGATGCAAAAGTTCTGAAAAATATACTAGAAAATAGTATTCAACAAATCATGTGGAAGATTGTACACCTTGAACATACATGATTCATCTGAGGGGTAGAAGAATAGTTCAACAAGTGCAAATCTATAAATGTAATACACCACATCAACAAAGCCAAAAACTAAAACCACGTGATCATTTCAATAGACTCAGAAAAAGCTTTTGACAAAACCTAACACCATTCATGTTAAAAACCCTATGGCAAATTGGAATACATGGCTTTTGGGAGATGTTGAATTAGGAGGGTAGGATGAGGCCTAATTGTCTAAAGTAGTTAAGTTATCTCAGTCATGAGTAAAATGTTTTTTTAATTTAATTTTTATTAATTCTAATGAGAAAAAAGATAAAATAGCAATGAAACAGTTTCAAAAACAGGTTAGTAGGACAGCTACAATAATTAATACATTGCATATTGTTGTTATTAGTAGTTATTCAGAGGGCAAGATATAGACATGAAATCCTGTCTAAACACTATTGGTACAAACCTTTTTTCTCATTGAACTAAGAAAGTAGCTGTATACCTATCCTAACTATCTTGTATATACACTATAAATATATTTTTCACTACAAAATGGTTCTTTATTTATATCCCCCTTTTTTGTTTTGTTTTATCAGAGATGGGTGTTCCATTGCTGTTAGAGAAGCTGTATTTGGGGAAGTCTTTAAAGGACCTTTTTATACATGATACCAGTCCAAAGACTGTACATACATGAATTCATCAAAATAACCCAATATGGTTCAATAGTCCATAATAGTAGTGAGTTACCAGCACAATTGGCAAATGTCTAAATTTGTTGACTTGAGCCTTTTATGGCTCAGCACATTAATATACTTTTGTACCTCATGGTTACACTTTTCAGCTGGATGGTTAAGACCAAGCTAAAGCAAGACCTGTATAACTGAAAATGTAACTTTCGCTATCTGAAAAGATCATTCAAATCCCTTCAGGATGTACCCTAGAGTCATGTATAGCACTTTGTGGATCTTTTGTCAGTGTCAGCCACCTGGTTGAGTCACAGACATTGCTTCATCAATTTGCTCTCTGTGAAAGCCTGAGAGAATATTTTCTCTCTAGGTGACTCTTCTTAGGCACATTATACATTGTTGATCACTTTCCTCTGTGGCCCCATATCTTTTGAACAGAAAATTTGGGACACCATTGAGTTACAGGATGTCATTGCAGAGGTTCTCTTATGTCCTAAATCCTCACTGAACTTGAAGGGTTAGGGCTAAAATATTGGCTATCTTTTCAGTTTATCAATATTTTCATTTTTGGACTGCAAATTTAGTTGTTAAGCATCCAGAAGACAAGTATAATGATATTATACTCTAACAAAGGCAATTAAGCTTTATGTCACTGTCTATCTGAATGTTACATACCTTAGACATAAAGTGGAACTACTATTTTCCACCAATCCTGGATGTTCTAAACTTTAAATCCCTATAGAATGCTAAAAACAATTACACATTTTACATAGATATTAGAAATCAAACCATATTCAAAATTGTAACAGTACAATCCTTCTATATTTTGTTTTTCTTGTCCCTTGTTTACTTTTTATTACCTTTTTTCATACATTTACCTTAAAGAGAATATAGCAATAATTGATACGATATTAGAACCAGTATGCATTTAGAAAATCAAAATGATAGGCATTTTAAGTGTGGTTGGTTGCTAAGTTCACAGATATCAGCATATAGAGTTAGGATGAGAATTGTACCCATTAACTACTATTTTCAAAAACTTGATAGACGTTCCTAGGACTATTGTATTAACCATCTTGTTTATATAGAGTAAAGCATTTTGTTTGGACATTGTGTGCTATTAGTCTCTAGACAACTTTGCGTCTTATAATTTTGTAAACATATAAATAATGGTTCTTACTGGTATTTTTGGGGTATTTTTACCAATCAGGCTTCCTGACCTCAGCTGTTATCTCTTGGTTTTATTTTCTGAATACTCTTACTGTATTCTCCCAGGGGCCGCAGATGCCTGTATTTGGCGCCTGCAACAGGGATCCTGGTGAGGAGATACTGATAAGTAGAAGGATGTTCCTCAGCATTTTGCTGGCGACGGGGTGGGGAAATGCACTGGAGTTAGCGTTAGGGGATTATATTGACAATTATCAGGTGAAAAACATGAGGCATAAAGGTCTACTGACCTTATATATATTAAAAATAAGGCCAAAAAGAAAACAATTTTTAAAAAGCCAAAAGGGAAAAAGTTAGACTGAGTTAAAACTGGGACAGATGGAGTATAAAGAATTACAGATGTCTATAGATGTATACAGATGTATAAAAAATGTTTGTTGTTTTCTGCGTTCCTGTGTTTACTTTTTAATATCACCAAAAAGGACTTAACACGGAGCACTGCTTAACAATCACGTCACGAACAGGACAAGGAGGAGAAAAGTCATAACAGTTTAAGCCCTTTAGTTTTTTTCCCCAGTAGTTTCAAATACGCATATCCTAGGCTTCTAGAAGTATATTACATTGAAAACTTGATGACAGGAGCTGCAAGGACTTGTTTTCCAAAGGAAAGTACTGTTTCAAGGGAGAAACAACTACTAGGGATACTGCAGAGCTATGTCAAAAATCATTCGAAACAATACCTGTGAATGGAAGTGAGAGCCCAACTGCTTGCACATCTGTGCATCAGGTCCAAATACAGAGGTTCACATGAGCTGCCAACTACAGACCTGTGACCCTGATGCTAAGTAGCCCAGTCATTACTATGGTTTGCCTTGACCTTGGCATTGGCTATGGGCATTGCTGGCATCAAAATTTTGTTAGACTCCAGATAGTGCCAGCCTTCACAAAAAGAAAAACATACAGTGGCAGAGCCAGAGAAAGAATGGACCACACAGTGGTTGTGAACAGCATCAATGACTACAGCACCATAATCCCCTTGACTCTTGGTGAGGCTAAATGACAGCAAGAGAGCCCATTCCTAGTAGTAGCTCACCCAGCCTTGAGGCTATGGCGTAAAAGTGGCAAACAGAGGCAGAGCCTCAATTTAAAAAAGTCTCCAGGTTTTGCTTGGTATTATCAATGCTAATTATACAGGAAAATCAAAATTAGTATTTTAGCCTACCCAAAACACTGTTTAAATCACTGCAGACCTGCTTATCACTCATTGGGTCATTCTTTCTTTTATAAAAGTTTCAAAATTATTTTTAAAAAGTACCATGGAAAAAAATACGATTGAGTTAAAAATAATAATAAAGAAACCTTTTAAAGGGATTTTCAAATGCAAATATGAATGGCCTCCAGGCAGAGCAGCTATGAAGGTGCTGGGTTTTCCACCTAGGGAGATACAAAGGGCCATTCCCCCAGGAAAAATGCTTAACAGAAAAGCAGGAAATAATGTGGCTCTTTCTCCATTATAATTGACACTAGAAGAAAAGTTTCTACATTTTCCCCTTAAGGTGATCAAACTAAAAGGCTGTTTCTATCCCAAAGTAAAAAATTTTCTTTTTTAAAAAAATCATATTTCCTAAGATTTATAATTTTGGGGCTATTTTGACAATGCATTGAGCTCCAAAGAGACAGCACTAGGGCCAGTCAGAACCAGTGGGCCCTGGACAACTCTCTTCCTCATTGAGGAAAACAAATAAACTTGGGCAAAGGAGATTCTAAGGAGCCAAGAAGCAAGATGTCATCATATTCATTCTTTGTGCAAACTTGACAAGAGGAGCACAAGAAGAAGCACCCAGAATTCTATTAACTTCTCAGAGTTTTCTAAGACGTGCTCAGAGAGGTAGAAGGCCATGTCTGCAAAGTAAAGTAAAATTTGAAGACAGAGCCAAAGCAGACAAGGCTTGTTATGAAGGAGAAATGAAAACAAAAATGTTCAAGGATCCCAATGCTCCCCAAAGGCCTCCTTTGGCCTTCTTCTTGTTCTGTTTTGAGTATAGCCCAAAGATCAAAGGAGAACATCCTGACCTCTCCATTGGTGATATCGCAAAAGAAACTTGGAGAAATGTGGAACAATACTGTAGCAGATGACAAACAGCCATACAAGAAGAAGGCTGCTAAGCTGAGGGGAAAGCATGAAAAGGACATCGCTGCCTACCAGGCTAAAGGAAAAACTGATGCAGCAAAAAGGAGTTATAAGGGCTGAAAGAAAGCAAGAAAAAGAAGCAGGAAAGGAGGATGAGGAAGATGAGGATTAAAAGGAAGAAGACAATAAAGAGGATGAGAAAAATGAAGAGGATGATGATGAATAAGTAAGTTCTACTGCAGATTTCTTTTCTTGCCTATAGAGCATTTACCCCACTCCTGTACACAACTCACCTCTACTGAAGAAAATAAATTGAAATGTAAGGGTGTGTGTGATTTGTTTTCAAATTACACAGTGTCTTTTTCTTGTATAGTTAACACACTACCAAATGTGTCTTTAGATAGAACTGTCCTGGTGGAACTTTCAGTAGCTACTAACATTTCCTGGTTGTAAATTGTAATGGAAACTTAAAACAGGTTCTCGTTGGTGCACAGCAAAAATTAGTTATATATGGGGACCGTAGTTTTTCATCTTCCAGTGTATCTGCTGCAGCTGATGCAAAATAATTGTTCTGTTAAATGAATACCACTTTGCAATTAAAAAAAGTTACAACTGTTTTTAGACATTCTGAATGCTTCTAAGTAAATATAATTTTTATTAAAAATAATAATGGGAATATTTGAAAAGGTAACTTAAAATTCTGTTAATTCCTAATGAGTCTGATTGCTTATTTACAGTCATAAATTAAAATTGGTATAAAAAGCTTTGATATTTTACAAGCAAATATAGAGGTTTAGAATATAATCTAAAAGCACTGGAGGTCAAACAGTCACTTAATTTCAATGGCTTCCCATTGAAATAATAAAAGTGATATAGGGGAAAAATGAAATTACAGACCTGAGAACCATCCAGATGCAGCCCAAGACAAGGGGCTAGTGTGTAGGAGAGCTTCCATGCTTTCCTGTACTCCTGAATTCATCTGGAACAAGCCCAAGCCTGGCATATGAGTGAGACCTTCAGATGTGCTGTCAGGACCCACTGAAACACCTGAAGGACCAGCTTAGACCCACTTGTGAGTTAGTCATTCTGTCCTGCTCTCTGGACCTCTCTAGACCCAGTGCAGGCCTGACATAAAGGCCTATAGTGAAACTCAGCAGCTGAAGTTACTGCAGAGAGGCTAGGGGCCAGAACCACCAAGCTAATCCAGGAGCACATTTTGCCAGAGGGTTCTCCACAGGTTCACTTCCAAAGGCTGCAGCAAGAAGTTGAACACAGCAGAAAGACCCATGCCAAGCACATTAGATGAATGCAAACTTTGTAGATCTGCACACAGTAAAGTCAGACCCTTTTCTAGACCCAGATCTACAAGTGGGTCTCTCTTTCTCTCTTGATGGAGAGAGAGGACAAAAAATACCCAGGGTGAACTAGTTTGCTTGAAAAACACCAGGTACATAAAGGGGAGGCAATTAAACAGAACATACAAGAACTAACTTAAATAAAATTCTATTTTAATGTCTGTTTGGCTATACATACATAATGGTTGATCTTACTGTCTAAAATATAAAGCCATTAGTTACAAAAGTTCTGCTAAATATCATTAACCATTATCAGTGTTACTAATGGACGTTTTGTAAATACAAAACTATAACTACCTTAATCATATAATCTGTTTTGGATAAGAATTTCAGTAGATGCTAAGGTTACAACTGCACCAAAACTTTACACCAAAAGTCAGAGGACACTGCTATACAAAATGACAAAGAGAAGGAGCAAAATGCAATCTCAGGTCCCAAGCTCATCCAGAACAAGTTCAGAAGACACTATCATAGAAGAAATTGGGAACAACATAGCTGAAATATCTGAATTAAAAGTGTTGACAATAAAGAAACAACTGTAGAAAGGTATAGAGTAACTGAGATCAGAAATAACCTCTGAAGCCTGGCGTGGTGGCGCATGCCTGTAATCCCAGCACTCGGGAGGCTGAGGCAGGAGGATTGTTGTGAGTTCGAGACCAGCCTGAGCTACAAAGTGAGCTTAAAGCCAGCCTGAACTGCATAGCGAGACCCTGTCTCAAAAAGACAAAAACAAACAAACAAAAAAAAAAAAAAGAAAAAAAAAAGAAATAACCTCTGAAATAAAAAAAGAAATCTCTCAATTAATAGTGTGTGAATTAAAGAATCAAATGCAGGAATACATAGAGGAAACCATATCAGAAATAATCTCAAGTAAAAAAAGGAAGGATAAATAGACTGACAGATTTAATAACTATTTCTCAAGAAGACACTGATAAAACATGACAGGAGATTAGAAAAATGATGGAATCCTTGAATGAGCAACAAAGGAAAGACACATCACATGAAGCAGAGTCAAAGAGATATAGAGGAACTTAAAATCTCAATCACAAACTTGCAAAACCATTTGAATGAAAGCAAAGATAGGGTATCAGATCTTCAAGACACAACCGCAGCTAATAAAAACATAGGACAAGATCTCATGTAAACAACTAGGGTGCAGGAAAAGATAATGCATCACCTGTAAGACTGTAAAGATGAACAATGTAAGACTAATAGGCATCAATGAGAACGAAGGAGTCAATACAAATGATAGAAAAAGAATATGAGCTGAAGTAACAGGAGAAAACATTCCAAATATGTGGAAACAACTGGACATTCAGATAACAAAAGCACACACACATCCAAATAACATCAACCCAATTAAAACCATACAAAGATATATAATTCTCAAATCTGAGAAATTCAACCCAAGATCAATATACTAAAAACCACTAGACAAAAGAAATAGATCACAATTAAAGAAAACCCATCAGTTTAATGTCAGTCTTCTCTTCACAAACCATGAGGGCAAGAACATGCTACTTCAAGTCCTCTATGAAAATAAATATCAGTCCAGAGTACTATACCCTGCAAATATTTCTTTCAAGTATGATGGTAAAGTGAAATACATCCATGACAAAGAACAACTAAAGAATCTAAAGACCATTTAAAGCCAACCCTATACAGACCACTAAAACATATTCTAGACAGGGACTAAAATGATCAGAACTCCACGAATGACAATGGAATGAACCCACCAAACAGAGAAAACAATTAAACACAGAAGAAAAAAGAATAAACAACAGCAGGCAAATAACATGTAAAGCATGACACACTATATCTCAATTCATCACTTAAAAGAAATAGACTGGCACAGTGGATTAGAAAGAAAATAAACCTACTAAGTGAGCGACCAGCCTGAAACACCAGGGCAGACTCCGGGCAACTTCCCAGACCCCTGCACACAAACCCACTGAGCAAGCGACCAGCCTGAGAATTCAGGGCCCACTGGCCGACAACTCCCAAGAGCCCTGCCCCTACCCTGCTGAGCGAGTGGGAATTTTCCCGACTCCCTGGGCATCCAAATTCGGTGAGTGTGTGGTGAGTCTGAGGGAGAGACTTTGGCTTCTCCCTGTGCGCTCTGTGCCAATCAGAGCCTCAGGCCCCAAGGCATCCTAGCCAGAGACCTGTGTAAGACATCGCAGAAAGATCTGCAAGGCAACTCCCCAGATCCCCTGCCCACAAGCCCGCCATGGGAGCGAGAAGTTTTGGTGACTCTCCCAGGACTCAATGCACACCTGCCTGGCCTGGTGAGTATGAGGGAGAGTTTTTGTACCCCCCAGTGCTGCTCTAACCAGGGAACCAACAGAGGGGAACCACAGGAGCTGCAGCAAAAAGGAATTGAGCACAATAGCTAGATTCATAGGCATAACTGGATAATCGCAAACTTAATAGACTGGCACTGGAATCTCATTACACCCTAAAGTTATATCTGCACCAAAGCTCTACACCAAAGGTCAGAGGTCATTGCTATACAAAATGACAAAGACAAGGAGAAAAATGCAATCTCAGGCCTCGAGCCCACAATAAGTGTAGAGGACACTAGCTCAGCTGCAATGAATGAACTAACAGATACAAAGGAACAATAGCAGAAAGCTATAGAGGAAATAAAATGAGAAGTAATTCCCTAAATTAAAAAAGAAATATCTGAATACATAGTATCTGAAATAAAGAATGAATTCCAGAAACATTGGGTGGAAAAACTATGCTCACCCAGAACAAGTGCAGAGAGCACTATTCCAGCTGATATATATGAATTAACAGCATCTGAAGCAAAGACACAAGAGCAGAAAGATCAAGAGGAACTCAAAGCAGAAATAAGTTCTGAAATCAAAAGAGAATTTTTTGAAGTCATAGCATCTGAAATAGAGAAACAAGTCCAGAAATATACAGAGGAAACCCAACGTGGAAGAAACTATGCAGAAAAAGAATTAATAACTACCTCTAAAGAAGACATGGATAAAAAAATTGAGGAGATCAGAAATATGATGGATTCCCTGAATGAGCAATACAGAAAAGAAAGAGAACACATGAAACACAGTCAAAGAGATATAGAACTAAAAATATCAATCACGAGTCTACAAAACCGTCTGAGTGAAAGCGAAGACACAGTTTCAGATCTTGAAGATGCCAGAGCAGCTACTGAAAGGGTGAGAAAGGATCTCTTAAAACCAATGAGAACGCAGGAAAAAATAATCCATCACCTGCAAGATGACTCCAGGATGAACAAAGGGAGAATAATTGGTATCAACGAGAATGAAGGAGTCAATACAAATGACATAAAAAGAATTTGGGGAAAAATAATTGCAGAAAACTTCCAAAATATGAGGAAACAATCCAACATTCAGGTCACTGAAGCATACAGAACACCAAATAACCTCAACCCAAGTAGAAACACACTGAGACGTATAATAGTTAAGATCCCAGAAATCCAACACAAAAATAATATACTGAAAGCTGCTAGAGAGAAGAAGGAGCTCACATTCAAAGGAAAACCCATCAGAATTACAGCAGACATCTCTACACAAACCATGAAGGCAAGGAGAGCGTGGAGCAGAGTTCCTCAAGTTCTACACGAAAACAAATTCCAGCCCAGACTATTATACACTGCAAAACTCTCTTTCAAGTTTGATGGAGAAGTGAAATACTTCCACGACAAAGAACAATTAAAGAATTTCACGATGACAAAGCCATCCCTTCACAGGCTGCTGAAAGATGTCCTAGAGAGAGACCACAATGAGCAGAACTCCATGAATGAGAATGGAAGGAACCCACTAAGCAGGACAGACAATTAAACACAGGTTACAAAGGAATAAACAATACCAGGTAAATATCATGACAAACATAAGTCAGCACATTTTAATCATAACCATCAATATAAACAAACTT